>CABHPH010138029.1:946-38930 GCA_902168325.1 Peromyscus nudipes | reverse complement strand
CCTTCCTTCCTTCCTTCCTTCCTTCCTTCCTTCCTTCCTTCCTTCCTTTCTTTCTTTCTTTCCTTTTTAGCATTTGTATGATTTTTATTTTTTTATTTAAGAATTTTTTTTATTCATTTTACATACCAATCACAGATCTCCCTCTTCCCTCCTCCCACCCTTCTAGCCTCCCCGCCCCCATTCCCTCCTACAAGAAGGTAAGGCTTCTCATGGGGAGTCCGCAGAGCCTGGTACATTCGGTAGAGACAGGTCCAAGCCCCTCCCCACCCCCTGCATCAAGGCTGTGTGAGGTGTCCCACTATAGGCAGTGGGCTCCAAAAAGCCTGCTCATGTACCAGGGTTGGATTCTGATCCCACTGCCAAGGGCCCCTTAAGCAGATCAAGCTACATAACTGTCTCGCCTATGCTGAGGGCCTAGTCCAGACCCATGGAGGCTCCACAGCTATTGGTCTAAATTTCATGAGTTCCCACTAGTTTGGTTTGGTTGTCTCTGTAGGTTTCCCCATCATGATCTTGATACTCCTTGCTCATAGAATCCCTCTTCTCTCTCTCTTCGACTGAGCTCGGCCCGGTGTTTGGCTATGGATCTCTGCATCTGAGGAAACCTTTTCTTTAACAAAGAAAATAGCATCTCCTTTAGAAGTCTGTTTATATTGAGATAACTAGTTTACCTCTGCTACACCCAAATCTCACTGACATCTGAGAGTTAGGAGACTTTTATATCCTAACTGGCTGGGTTAAATACTCCAGGGCATTGCTAGAGCTAGCCTTTGAGTGCAGCAACCAGAAACCCAAGAATCCACATTGCTCTAAAGTCAGGTCAAGCCTAGACGGGGTGTTCTAGGAACTGTCAGGGATTGACTCAGAGATGCTCTTCCCACACTGCTAGGGGCTAAGTGGACGTCTACTGCCTTGTCTCTTGGATCACTCCTCCCTTGTACATTCTATAAAAGGTCCCCAGAGGAATTGGTAACAGAGTCTTAACATGCTTATTATTAGCTTGTAGTGTTCCAGGCAGGTAGGAGTGTCATCATCCATCAGCTTCTTAGATGGCCGTCTGTCAGAAGCATCTGTAGGAAGACTATAGGGGCAAAAACTGTTGTGGCCATCACAGGTCAGCACTGGCATTGCCTTTCTCACATGCTCTCCCATCCGTGAGAAAATTAGCCCCCGTGGAATCTGCCTGCTTATATTCAGGGACCCTGTGGGCTTTCTCTGGCTGTTTCTTGACAGTACTAACCTATTTTTTATGGTTTTCTGTGTTTTTTAAAAAATTCTGTAGAAAGCCACCTTTGGTGTGCTGTGGTACTACACTTCCCAGTACAACTTGAGGGTGTGATGTATGAGGCTGGGCTGATGAAAGAGTGACTAACTCCAGAGAGTTAGCAAAGCAGTGCAGTGGAGTGTTGCTCCCGTTCAAGGGTTCCTTCTTCCTCTGTAAATCACTGTACCTGCTTCTCTTCATTCTTTTCTTGTCTGACCTTTGGGTTTTGTTACTCTTTTAACATCTCAGAGGAGGAAGTAAAAGTAAATAAACTCATGTAAATCGGGTAAATGTTTGTTTGCTTGAGTTCTCTTTTTATGAAAGAATAGAAGGGCAAAGGTCATTTGTAATTTTTTAAAAATGGAAGATGCAGACATAGTCACTGTTGCTTTTTTTTAAACAAGGATTAAACTTATAGTTTTAATCTCTGAAATTCTTTTCTTCTGAGATCTCTAAATATTATTCTTTTTAAGTTCTTAGCAGCATCTAGGGACGAGGGGAGGACTTTGCCTCCTCCCCATAGCTCTCCATTCCTTCACCTTTGCTGTAGATCTGGGAGGAAGCCAGGAAGTGACCTGCGTTTTAGTGTTTATAATTTGCATTGTTCACTCAGGGAAGGCTTGGAAACTGAAGGAAATTAATAGGATGGATATCACACTTCAATGGCTCAGTGTCGCACGAAAGCCAATGGCAGTCACTCCTGCAGCGCAAGCTTGGTTGTCTGGTTGGTGGAGAGGGCAGCATTTGACGGCTTGGTGTGTTGGGGTCTGCCAGTTTGGAAGGATGCCGTCTCCAGAGCCTCAGCTCTGTGAGTCAGAACGCAGTGTGAGTTAGAGCTAAGTGGCCTTGGGCAGCCAGTCCAATAAGTTCCCTTTGTTGATTTAGCTACTCCTATTCCACCGTAAGGTTTGAGACGTCAATTTGAAAATTACATTTATAAATGGAAATATAAATTAGTCTCTTGCTAATGCTATTTTCTTTTTCTTTTTTGTTTTTGTCTCCTTTCTCTAGCATGAAAGACTTTCTAGGTAAGAATTCTGTTTTATATGCATGCTTAATTCTTGTGAGTGAATGCATGTCCAGTTCAATTTAGTGTCGCATAATAGTTTAGTAGTACTCTTCATATCCTTCCTTTTCAGTTCTTCAGTCACCACAATAATCCAGACTTACCTCTTGCCCAGGATTCTAGAACAGCTTTCAACTCACCTTCCTGCCACCAGATTCTCTTCTTTCCAGTTCACTTTGTATATTTCCAACTGATGAACTGTCCCGCAGCATCAGTTCCAGACCTTGGCCTTTCCTGCACTTAGTTCACAATCTCCTAGAGCAACAGATCCTTTTAGAAGGATACAGAAAGTGCCATTTAGACCTGCAGGCAGGTATTGTAGGTGCAGGGAAGGGGCAGTTAACCCAATCTCATAGTTCAGAAGACGGGGTGATTGCCAAGTGGAACCCTGAATTGAGATGACATTGTCACTTTATAGTGAATCCAGCCATATATCTCATATCCAATTGGTGCTTGTGAATAGTTCGTCACGTGAACTAAAAACCTGTTTTTCAATTACTAAAATAAATAAGATCCTCTGTAATTTTTCACATAGTATCTAAGGTACAAAACTGATCTTCCTAAAGAAGAAAATAAAAATCATAGCAACTTTGGAACTAAATGTTTGAATCTCTTCTTCTCCACTATTCCTGTGATGGAAAATTAAAAGGCGGTGGGATAGAGAGCAGATGTGGGTCTAGAATGGCACAGGGCAATTTGATCTCAGAATCTGCTTGTTAGTTGAGCTAGCTCTGCCTTATTGACATATGCTAAGATTTATATTTTTCCTCCGTCTGCCTCTCACCAAGTACCAGTCAAGAATAAATATTTTACTTGTAAAGTAGCATAGAATGACTTAGCTTTGCAAAGTAAAGAGTAGTATTTTGCTGTAGCTCATCTTTAGAGAACTCAGTTATTCTACAGTGACCACATTGAAGGACACTTTCTCTACAGACTTCAAAGTATAGCGTAAGCTTTTCGTGATCAAAATATGGAAGTACTAGTTCAAGAGTAAAGACAGGGGCTGGTGGGATGGCTCAGCTAGAGGAGGTGTTTGCTACCACACCTTACAGCTGCACGGGACCCTGGGAAGAACCAGTCCCTCAGAGCTGTCCTCTGACCGCCACACTCTCACACACACACACACACACACACACACACACACACACACGTACACCCATCAATAAATGAGGAGGTGTATAAATATATAAAAAATAATAAGCAAAGAGATTGCCAGAACAGTTCATAGCACCTTCAAAAATCATGTGTATAATGGGAATTTTCATCTCATGGGTGGATAGAGACTTATTGATCGAGAAAATGAACTATTTTAACTTGTTTGTTTTGAGAAAATACATCCTTCAATCCATACTAAAAAAAAAAACCAACAGAAATATATTTCAAATAGTTAGATTTTTAAAAAGAGAAAGACCTTTTCTACAAAAATAGTACAAGACAGTATTTTATTATCGCTATATAGGAAATACCTTCCCAAACAGTACCCTAAAAATTATAAGTGTCAAGTTTCATTACATATAATTTTACCTCATTGCTATTAAAAATAACTGTAAATAGATGGGCATGGTGACTTACACTTCTAATCCCAGCACTTGGAAAGCTGAAGCAGGGGTTCAGGAGTTCAAGGTCAGCCTGGACTACATAGGAAGTTCTAGGCCAACTTGGGCAATATGAGGACCCCCAAAAGAGAGAGAGAGAGAGAGAGAGAGAGAGAGAGAGAGAGAGAGAGAGAGAGACTATTGATGCTTTTAAAATTAAAAAAAAAAGTCACTATAAACAGCCCTAATGTATAAGAGCATTATCTCGGGGTGTGACAAGAGAAAGAAGAAAGCTGCCTACCTTAATTATAAGCAGAGTGTGACTAGCCATTCAGGAACAACAGCACTGGAAAATCACACACCTCTCTCATGATTTAAAATACTAAAGGAGGACCATACAAATACCATTTTCCCCACAGCAAGTTTGAGGCCATTCTGTGCTGTATGAGGCCCTGTCTCAAACAGAAAACAACCACCACCAAAAAAGGTAATTGGCCAACTGTACCAAGACTTATAAATAAGACTGCACATTTTATTATTGTTAATAGATATATTAATAGCTAAAAATTTTGAAGCAATGTGTCTATCAGCCAAAATTTGATTAAATTACTGGATAACATGGAATGAATTATGTAGTCTTTTTTTTTTAAGGAGGAAGTATATTTTTACTTGCATGGTAAAATGCCCAGAGAATCGTAAATATAGGGGATAGGAGTTAGACAATGTAGGTCTTATCTGGCTTTATGGGATTATGTTTTTTAACATTTTTGTATATGATATTCCAGAAGTATATGGAATCTACTGTTAATGGCAGTTGTTTCTTGGGCAAGATTATGGGGTAGATACTTTGGTATTACTTAATGTATTGCTTCTGTAGTCAGAAAAATCATCAGTACAAAGATCTCCATGAACAGGGAGTGGGAAGGGTGAGAAGAACACAAGTTCTGGCGTCTCTAGAAGTGGCCCCAGTTCCCTTTGCAGCTCCCACCTTACTCTGGCCACACAGCCTTCGCTGTTACCATCCTCTGCCTCACTTCAGCTCCTCCAGCTTGGCCAACAGCTTCTGCAGAAACCAGACAAGGTCACACAGCTGTGATGGTGCAGACCAAGGCCGTCCAGGGTTGTGCTCTGGAAGGCTGGTTTGCACACAGCACTTGGATATATGCTACACTTGGTGAGCAAAGAGGAGCTCAGGAAAACAGAAGCTGGTGTGGAGGGTTAGAAGACACTAGGGCACTCCACTGGTAATCAGCAAGAGACGTCTCCCTGGCACACTTAGCGGTGCTGGAGATAGAGTGGCCGCAGCTCTAGAAGCTCCCTCGCCAGAAGATGTGGAATCTTAGCTGCAAGGACAAGTCTTGACATGGAATACAGCAGAGAGAATGGGCTGCTTGAGAAGGACTCCAGCAAACCTGTTGTGTACCCAAAACCCCTAGCGTCTTGCGTGGCCACCGTTCCTCCTCTCTACCCGCTGGCTCACTCTCCAAGCCCATGTGTTTCTGATTCATTGACAGTTCATTATAATCATTTTCCAAGAGCCCTCAGACCCAAGAAACTTCGACTTTTAAAGGCACACTCTTCAGGGAATCTGTTCAACTCCAAATTAATTTGAAAGCTCTAAGATTTCAGGCAGCACCTGGGTCCAAGCCACCAATTTTTCAAGTGAGCTCCACTCTTGGCAAATGATGGCCTCTCTCCCCAAGCTGCCTGCTTGCTCGTGTGCACACTCACTCGTGCAGTGTGACCATGAGACCTGGCATGCTGGCTAAGAGATTCAAGGAAGGCAAGTTTCTGGCCAGAGCTCTCAAATACCTCCAAGATAGAAAAGGCACAGACTAGCCTTAGACTTTACACACACACACACACACACACACACACACACACACACACACACACTTTGTTCTCAAGACCAACTTTTATCTTGAACATTTATCTTATAGGTTGGAGTCAGGAGGCAGTAACCCAACCAGCAGCGATTCTTACGGTGACCGAGCCTCAGCAAGAGCCCGACGGGAGGCCCGGGAGGCTCGCCTAGCCAGCCTGACCAGCCGGGTAGAAGAGGACAGCAACAGGGATTATAAAAAAGTAGGATCTCTTTCCAGATGTCCTGTTATTGGCTTATGATGTATAAACCTCTTAGCCTTTCCCCCAATAGACAGAAATGAGCAAACTTCTAAATAAGGAGTACAAAAGGTAATTAATTCTTTGCCTCACCTCTCCCCTACTAAAGACTATCTGTATATTGTTTTTATTGCAGTATAAAGGAAAGTAAGAAATTTACTATTTTAAGAAGAGTGAAAAGTATAATGCTGTGTGTCTGAGCCCATGAGAATTATTTGGTTAGGTCTGTTTTTAAGGAACATGTACTTTAATAAGGTGTTTTGAATATCAACCAAATACTTTTTGGTGTGAGTTTTTAAAAAATCATTACCATCCATCTCTGTCTTGGAGAGGAGTTAAGTCATTCCCATCCCATTTCTCTTCTTGCTCTTTGGACTTTGAAAACAATCCTTTCAGGTGTTTGAGATAACATTTGGTTAAGGAAATTTTTCTTTGTTGATGTTTTTGTTAAGCAGAATTTGATGAAAATCAACACACTGGCTCCAGA
The DNA here is from genome assembly GCA_902168325.1 of Peromyscus nudipes. Taxonomy (NCBI): domain Eukaryota; kingdom Metazoa; phylum Chordata; class Mammalia; order Rodentia; family Cricetidae; genus Peromyscus; species Peromyscus nudipes. The sequence goes on along the minus strand of CABHPH010138029.1, from coordinate 32,457 downwards.
AACAATAATTCTGTTTTGTCTGGAAGTCATACTTTAAGCAGTGCAGAGACCATGTGGGAGGAGTGGGGGACTGGTTTTTCTCTAGAGTTCAGCCTTCCTGCCATCGGAGAGTCCCTGTCTCCCTGCTGGCCAGATCATGCCATCTGGAATCCCAGAACAGGGACTCTCCATAAACCACCTTCCCCTCCATAAACCACCTTCCCCTCCATAAACCACCTTCCCCTTCTCCACCCAGTTGATCATGGTGGCCTGGAGCAGAAAGTATGAATTCTCCTGCTGGGAGCCCACTCAGTGGCCTGTTTCTGTTCCCTTCACAGCTCTACGAGAGCGCCCTGACCGAAAACCAGAAACTGAAAACAAAACTTCAGGAGGCCCAGCTAGAGCTAGCTGATATCAAATCCAAGCTTGAGAAGATGGCTCAGGTAAGCGGGGAGGGGGCAGAGACCAGCGGGGCGGTGGGGGCAGCAGGGGCATTTACAAGGAGACAGACTAGGTATCCTGGGGGCAGGTTGGGAGGTAGACTCAATGTGGCACTTCCTCAGAGCCGATCAGATGGAAGTTTTGTAGAGTCTAATTTTAAGGTTTTAGGGTTCAGTGGCTGTTTAACTTAACTGAAAACTGATAGTTAAGTTCCCTCAACAACTTACTGATGTTATGAATGCTAGTAATGAATATCCACATAACTCCTCACTACCAGTACAAGTCAGGCCAGTCCTGGGTCAGTGCTAGGTAGATCTTCCTGTCCTGTTCACGCTTCAGTTCCTCTGCTCCTCACCTCCTGGAGCGAATGAGCAGAACACTGTACCCAAGTACAGAGAGCCCCGACAGAGCCCCCAAACCACTAAGTGCTTTGTTTACACTGGGGGTGAAGTGGATCCAGCCTAGGTTCCGGGAGGACTCCACCCTGGATCGGAAGTGTCCCCCTTGCATCTGGCATTCCAGAACTAGTGGAGAATGGGTGGGTAAGCCCCTCCCTCTCACTGCCAGGCCGGACTTAATTACACAAAGCTTCGAAGGCTGCTGGGGGAGTGATCTCATTGCCCATGAAACAAGCCCTGCAGCGGAAAGCTACAGCAGCCTGTCTTGGGTTATTGCAGAGTTAAAAGGAAGCCTATTGAGTTATTGCCCTCCCAGAATGCCTGGGGACTAAGGATTTCAAAAGCGGAACTGAGGTAAAAAGGGCTCTTTAGGAGGATATAAAATGAAAACCAGAGGTGGCTATTTAATATGGTAATGTGATATAATCCAAAAGCAAAAGTGAAATTACGGGCTCATGGTGTTGCAAGCACATGGTATGTAGTAGGGAGGGGTTGACTACCATCTTAGCATCTTATCGTAGCCCCTCTGACATGGGATACACAGGGAGCAGAGAGTGACGGGATCTAAACATGGCTCTTACTGGACCTTCTGAGACCTACAGCTAACACATACTAGGTGTAAACAAGAAGAAAAGTCCACAACACAATTAGAACCTACCACAAGTGGGGAGTGGGCTAAGTAAGCTCGCCCGTTTCCCCTCTGCATACTGAGCCGGGCAGTATGACCTGGTTCTGAATAGCTTCCAGATGGACAGCAGTTAGAACTGAGTACAGCCCTTCAGCTGTCCCCAGAAGCTGCCCCACCACAGAACATACAGGACCAGCCCCATGGAAAGCAATGCAGCCCACTCCTCAGCTGCAGCTGCTGATGCTAGCCTGGTGAGCTCCTGGAGGTCTTGCTTTTCCACTGGCCTGTGAGGTGTCCACAGCAGCCCACACAGCTGTGCACAGTGACCCACACAGAACATCAGAACAGACTTGGCCTTTCCCAGGCACTGGGGCAGCATTGCCGGCCGCTAGCTGCTTTGCTGCGTATGCCAGGATATATTCAGTTTTACCAAATGCAAGCTGTTTGAAGCTCAGAAAGAAATGATGGCACTACAGCCGAGGCTCTATTTACCAAAAATGGAGATGTTTGGTAGAATGGGGGTGGGGGACTGTCAGCCTCATGCATTTGTTTGGAGACAGTTCCCACATGGACACATGCAGCATTTTACATAAAAGGTCGACTCAAAGTCAAGGGAGTTATAATTTAAAACTAAGCAAGCAAACAAAAAACTAGTTCTTTGTATTCTGAACTTTGCAAATCTCAAAATCTTCCCACTTGTCAAGCTTAGGAAAGAGATGAAGGAAGATACAAACTCCAAGATCTACTAATGCATTTTCCCCTGTCCTTTCTGCCTTAGCAGATGCAATATAGAGGCAGACAGCCATGACCTTCAGAGCAGAAGGGAAAGTCTAGGATGAGAGCCAGAATTCCAAGTTTTACTGTTAGTTTTAGCTCTTCGGTAATTGAAGAGGAAAGAAAAGGAGAGGAGGGGGAGGAAACCTTCTACAGGACCAGCCTAATGTCTCCAGTTATTGCAAACGTCTCGGCATTATGCTAGACAAGATAGAACAATCATTCTTTATTCATCAAATGTCTATTGAATGTATAAAACTCCGCCCAGTCCTATAATGCTAAGAGCAAAGGAGACCGACAGGTTCCTCTGCTCCTTGATTTAAGGCAGGACCTTAGCTGAAGTAACTCTTCTTGTTTAGTAGCCCAATCTTTTCACTCCTCTGAAGGATTGAAATTGAAAATATCTATGATGATCTGAATATATATTGTAAAGCCTTTATTCAAATAAAATCTTGTTAAGAGATTAAGATAAAGGAAACAGCTCTGTTCAGACACCAGAAACTGGCTGAGAACACTGTCTTGTGTGAAGACCACCACACTAGAAAGAAAATGGCCTCAGTGCTCAGAAGAGAGGTGACGGAAAGAGCTTGTTTACAGGAGCCGCAGGGCTCAGGCACTAAAAAGTTCAGGGATTTCCAGCCTTTAAAGAAGGCCGGGCGGGTGGGCGGGGTGAGTCAGTAAGAAGGGAGTTAGTATATGGAGTTTGGAGTCTAAAGGAGAGGGAAGGCGAGAGTCAGGGACTCTTCCCTCCTTCCACTCCTCAGTGGCCATCCTACATTCTGTTCAAGGCAGATGTTTGCCTTAGCAATCTCCCAGTCTGTTTGCTGAGACCCTTGCTAAAGGAGAAGCCCAGAGCCCTGCTGTCTCTTGTCTGGATGTCTGGTGGTGAACCAGAGCAAAACTGCTTCCTACAGCACGTGAAACAGCCATATAACAAGTGTTTCCCTTCTCTTCGCACAGCAGAAACAGGAGAAGACCTCTGACCGGTCGTCGGTGCTGGAGATGGAGAAACGGGTATGCACATCTCCTTGGCTGTCTGCTCGTCTTCTTTTGACCTTCTCTGACTTTGTTGTTGGTGCCAATGGAAAAAGTTCATCTTAAGAAGGCGGAGCTCTGCTACATTCCATTCCCAGCGTAACGATCATTCTGTCTGACTCTGGACAGTAATTTGATGACCAGTCCTTTTGGCCTTCTCATGTAGTTGGTTACTTTGAACACACCAGTTTTAGGGTGGGAAGGAGTCTTGGGAAATCATCTCATGAATTCTTCTGTCTTCAGAACTGCATACATGCACAGAGCTGTAAGATATTTGGTTATTTACATGTGTACACAGGTCTAAGGCTTTCTGCCCTTTCCATGACCTTGGGACAGAACGGAAACTTTCAGCTGGTCATGGTGACATGAACCTGTAATCCTTACATTTGAGAGGCAGAAGCAGGACTGGCACAAATTCCAGGCCAGTCTGCACTACATAGTGAGTTCCAGGCCATCCACGGCCACATAGCAAAACCCAATGTCACAAGGAAAAGATAACCCTGAGGTGGCCCAGGAGTAAAAGGGCTTGCTGTATACAAGCCTGGCAGCTTGGCTTCAATCAGCAGGACCCACGGTGGAGGGAGAGAACTGGTTTCCAAAAATTGTCCTCTGACCTCCATACACACACTGTGGTACACACGCGTGCGTGCATGCACACATGCACACACCACAGATGCACACACAAATGCCGTGTGTGAAGACCACCGCACTAGAAAGAAAACGGCCTCAGTGCTCAGAACAGAATGACGGGAAGAGCTTGTTTACAGGAGTGCCCCAGGGCTCAGGCACTAAAATAAACAAGTAAACCTTTTAAAAGGAAGTTTGTCATCAAGATCCCTTGCCATTGATTTAGGTGCTATGATTGAAGACCTGAGAATCAGCCTTCATCAGCCCACTGGTCAGATTCCTGCCCTGGTCCCAGCTGTACTCAGATGTTTATCTGGGACTTGATATTCTTGGATTGGGAAAACTCAGTTAGATTTAGTGATGAACCCTAATTCCAATTTGACTCTAAGAATATAGTATGTTACCATCTTTCTTGTCTGTTTAATTTGGAAAAGGCTATGTTTTATATTTCATTCCCTTGGCCTGTACCTCCTTGGTATCTCATCTAATTAAAGGCTCCTCATTGAGTTCAGGCTAAATTAAGCTAAATTAACTAGCTGGGAAAGAAATGGAGAGGGAAGGGAGAATCTGGACGACAGACAGCAATGTCTCCTTGCCCACTGACCATGTGTTCCCCATCATAAAGGAAGCAGTTCCCTGGGAACATGGGTGCAGTTACTGAAGACGGTGGATTTCTGTTTCTAGAGCAAGGGCCCCAGTTACTTGCAGTCATTTGAAAACTTACACTTGCAAGAAGTAAGTCAGGATGCTGGTCTGCTTGTCTGCTAGCGGGTTGCTGCCCCGTGTCTTCCAGCTTTCTGATAGAAGACTTAGGTGATCGCTCCATCCCATGGCGGCAGGGCAGAGGGCACATAGAGAAAGGTTTGCCCTGGTCTAGACAGACCCCGAGACCAGGAAGCTGCTGATGGCGCGGCCTGTGGGAGGAGCTTTGTGATTGCTTCCTGGCCCATTATCTCCTCAACAAGTTCATTGTTTCTAAACAGGAGAGGAGAGCATTGGAACGGAAGATGTCGGAAATGGAAGAAGAGATGAAGGTATGAAGAGATGATCTTTGTCTTGGTGTGTGTCTGTTCTCTGTATGCCTGCCTAAACTGGATGCTTGAGCCTAGGCTTGCCCATTCTAACTGTCAGTGCCACCTGAGCACCCTCAGAGGAGATGATGTGTTAGAGGAAGTGAGCATGTCTTCTCAGCCATCTCTTAGGCTCTCTCAGCTCATGCTGCATCCCCTGTGGCCACCTCAGAGGCCTTCTAGGAGCAGTCGGTTGGTTTATGGGGAGACCAAGTTCAACTTCTAAGGTTTTCAAAGCAGTGACTTCTCCCTCGGGAGGCTGATGGAAGGGCTAGGACAAATTCTCCCTGCTCTGCAGAGACCCCACTAGGGGAACTCCATGAAACCTAGGCATAGCCACAGGCCTTCCTCCCTGTATGCAGCCCCTGCAGGAGGAACACAAGCTGAGTCATTGTACAGCAGCATGAGATGTATTTGCATAGTGATTTCCCGTCCTAGGCCACATCCTCTGCAGTCCTGTTCCTGGCCTTCACCCACTATTGCAAACTCATGCTCCCATGTGCCCCACTTGAGGACTCACTGCCTGCCTTTTCTCAGGAAGACCAGCAATGACCATCACCTCCTTTAGCTACTTGAATGGCCTGTTGCCAATCTTGTCAGCCCATTGCTATAGGAGGGGAAGATAGGGGCTGGAATATGAGCCTGCTTAAGGTAGCCCTATCTAAGATATTGGAGCAGCTCATCCCTGCAGTACATTGTGCTACATGGCCATAGTCCCTCAGTACTTGCTCAGCTTTTTTCCTTTCATCAAGGATCTTATTTTAGTGGATATGTAATGCCAAGTCAGATGTAAATTTCTATAGCTAAGAAGCAGAAACCCTGGGACAGCATCAGACAAATCTCCAAATGTCCTCGGTTGTGAGTAAGCATCTCTGGTATGCAGTTTGATTACTTTTTAGGAGATAGTTGTTTTAATGGACGAAAAAGATGTTATTTATGTATACCCCACCACCACACACTGTTTTCAGGGCCTAATCAGGTCAAAGGTCATGGTTTTACCAGATCCTGTATTCACAATCCTGTTACCCTTTAGAGTGGTGGAGTGGAGGGAAAACATTAAGTCCTGCCCCTCGTTTCCTAGTCACCAACCCATGGCTGGGACTGGTAATAGTCATGTAGAAGTTGAAACAATTACTACTTACCCCTCAAACACTTTAAAGTTCCCAGGTTGACTCAAAAGTAGTGGGAAGTAGAAATAGTGTTCAGTTCTCTTGAGGAGACAGAACACTGCCCTCACATACGCCATTGAATGTTTCCATCTTCCAGATTTTCCAAACCCACCACCTCACAACGTATTTTCTTCCTCTTAATGCCGTGTGTTAATGTTGCCAAACAGTTCTTCATGAATGAACACATACAGTTCTGTGTGCATGAGGACTTCCCATCTGAAACCCCCAGCTCTACCATCTGTTCTTTGCTGTTAGACAGCTGTCAGTGATGCTTAGTAAGAAATGGCCTGGACACGGGTGGCTGGAGAGAGAACTCAGTGGTTAAGAGCACTTGCTGCTCTTGCAGAAGACCTGGATTTGGTTCCCAGCACCTACATGGTGTTTTACAGTCATCTGCAATTCCAGTTCCAGGGGATCTGATGCCCTCTTCCGACCTCTATGGGCACCAGGCACATACACTGTGTGCATACATATATGCAGGCAGAATACTCATACCCATAAATTAATACTTAAGTAAATATTTTTAATTAAAGCCTACATCTGGGTATAGTGACATACACCTGTAATCCCAGCACTTGGGAAGCACAGGCAGTCTCTGTGAGTTCAAGGCCAGCTTGATCTCCATAAAGACCCTGTCTTGGGGGAAAAAAATAAAAATAAACGAAGGGCCTAAGAATGTAGCTTAGTAGATAAAGTACTTACTTAGCATGCAATTAGCCCTGGGTTTGATCCTCAGGACCCCATAAACCAAGCATGGTGGTGTATGCCTGTAACCCCAGCATTCAGGGGATAGAAGCAAGAGGATGGGAGTTCACAGTCATCTTTGGCTACATAGCAAGTTCTAGGCCAGCGTAGGATACATGAGATGCTGTCTCAAAGAAAGGGAGGGGAGAGAGAAATTCAGGGAATGGAAAGAAAGGACCTAAGTGCTGATCTGGAGCATATAAATCAGGCCAACGCTCACACTTCCCATGAGTACCCAGAATCCCATAGACAGGCCGTGCACCCTTTGTGCCATACAGGACCCACACAAAGACTCAAAAGGGGAGTTTGGGCTTTTATTTGTATTCCGTTCTAAACTGGCAAGAACAGAAGTTCTTCTGTGTTCTTAGTCGCTCTGAATCCTTTGGGTTGACACAGGTTTGCATGCTTCTTTCTCTGTTTTTATCCTATCAAGCTGTGATTTTCAAAACTAGGCCATGAATTCATTTCTTCAGTATTTCAATAGAGATAGCCACACATGAAATATTTATTCTTTCTAGTCAGAAGTCACTTGCCAACAAGTATAAAGATAAATTGTTTTAGAGGCTGGAGAGATGGCTCAGAGATTAAGAGCACTGGCTGCTCTTCCAGAGGTCCTGAGTTCAATTCCCAGCACCCACCTGACAACTATCTGTAACTCCAATCCCAGAGGTTCCAGTGCCCTCTTCTGGCCACCTCTGGTACTACACACATGTGATGCACAGACATACATGTAGGCAAAACACCATACACATAAAGGGGGGAAATTTTTAATTATCAAGTGTAGCCAAATCATAACCAGTCCTCAAACCAGTAATAAGCTGTTTTGAGACTTTGTTAAAAATCCACCTTATCACTCAGTCCCCATTAGTTACTACTGCTACTTAAAAAGCCATATGGAGAAGAAATGCCTGCAGACTGTGTTGCCCCTGAACATAATTTGCTCAGTCTTAGCATAATATTCCAGATTGCAAATTGTCTAGCTCCCTCTAAAGGACTATGGGGGAAGAGCATCAGAACCTTCCAGTCATACCAGTGGTAGACTTCTGTCTGTAACCTCTCCAGATTCACAGATATATTATGAAATTGGTGTGTCTGCTCTAAAGGAGTTGGAGAAAATGGTTGTTTATCTCTCAAGGTCTTCATTTAGGCTATCATTTATGCTGACCAACTTTTCTAAGGACTAGTGACTAAGATATTTGTACATAAGATAGTCAGTGAATGGTGTATTTGTCAAGTCTGGGAAACCTTAGCAGATGTGGGATCTAGTGGGCCTTGGGACCAGCTGCTCTGCATTTGTGCACATTCCCATTATTACAGAAGCTCAGGCTTTCCTGGAGCCTCAGTAGGGCACTATCTGTGGGGGTGACTTCCCATAAATGCTTGAAGGCTCAGCAGGCACTCAAAAAGTGACATCACTGCCTGTTTTCCCGACACCAACAAAACACAGAGGTCAAGTGAAATGGGAGGCGTGAGCTGGACTGTGCTGGGGTGGGGTGGGAGGTGGGCATGGTCTCTGCCTGGAAAGGTAAGTATGAATTCTCCCCAGGAGAAACTCCTCTCCACCGGGTTGGAATAGAATCTATGACAGATCTGACAGGTGTGCATGTCTGTGAGCTGAGCTGGCTCTGCACTTGTCTTGGGATGTCCATATCCAATCGGACTACTTTCTGCTTCTGCTTCCTTGCTAGACCTAACCTGGTCCTTTCCCAAGCCCTTGCATGAGGAGGGCCCAGCAGCCATTCCCCTGGAAGTTGCTTCTGGGATCCTACTTTGCTTATATGAAGTACCACTAGCCAACTTGCCCCTGCTCTGCCCTTGCCTTTCTCACCTCCTTATCATGCTCGTTTTCATGACTGCTTCCTACAGAACATCCCACCAGACTGTTTCCTACCTCTCTCCGTCAGACTGATAGCTTCCAGATTCTTCCACCTAGAGCTGCCTGTGCTCAAATGGTAGACTAAGTCGCTTTCCTAGTTCATTGCGGTAATGTCCCTGGGAGGCAAAGACCACTTCATATAACAGTGAGTGTATTGAAAGCTTTATCAGATGTCAACACAATGAAGGACATAAGCCAGGGGATTTCTGTGGTTCTTAAACTTGGTCCCTGCTCATGTCTTTAAACGACTCCATGTGCTGTCATGACCTCTCTCACCTGTCCCCTCCACGGTCAGGATGCTGACAGTCAGCAGAGGATGGCCTAGTGACTCTCCTGTGGCTGCATGGAACTGCTCCTCAGCAGCCCCCCTTTGCAGGGGGGAGAGTGATTCTTCCTCTTTGGACAAAGCTGTTCAGCAGTTTGTCTCTGCTTGTTTTTCCTTTTCACTGTTGTCTCTCATGTTCCTTTCATTTTCTTGCGGTTCACTCCCAAACCATTGCCCACTAATCTTCCATTCCTATCCTTCCTCACTGTGTTGTGTGAGAGACTTCCCTGATACCGGCACCTCTCTTTCAGGCCTCACTGTAACCCAACCCGTTTGCATAATATAATCATTCCCTTTTCCAGAGGAGCTGATCGTCTGTTTCAAGGTCAGTTCACGCCTTAGGAAGGCATGCAGCAGAGTTGGCAGGCCTGTGCCGCAGTCACTTTATTGAAGTCTTCAAGGTACTTGTGAACTATCAGGTATTGGGAAGACTGTCAATACCCGTTATCCTGTTCATTTGTAACACTGATGCACAGGTGGGACTAGACTACCACAGTGATCCAGCCAGCTCCATCATCACCTGGCATTTATGATTTCCCTGCTTTTGTGTATTTATAATTCCCAGAGTGTATGTCTGTTTGAACATATTTAAGCATGAACTAGGGCAGAGAGCACACAGTTAGCCGTGAACTTAGTGATACATATAATCATGTATAGCAGGTAGAAGCCAACTGGCAGTTACAGGACCCTGAACAAGCTCTGTGTACTATTGAGAACTGGGAAGGTTAATTAAGCTTCCGTCAAATCATGTTACAGGTCCACCCAAAGAGCTGGCAGGTGTCATATCAGCCTTCTAAATAATACATGCTCTATGCAGAAAGTGCTTAAGGACAATGCCCCTCTTGTATTGTTTTAATTAAGTAGTAAATTAAGAGAAGAACAGGAAGAAACAAATAGGGACGGGGCAAGTGTGAGGACGAGATAAAGGGACAGAGAAAGGGTGGTGTTTAGATTTAGGAATCCTCAGCTCCAGTCCCAGCGACAGTGAAAGAGCGTCCCCAAGGCTGCAGCTCTGCATGTGAATTTGTCAGAAGGCCCCAAGCCATATGGTGGCCTCTCACTCTCCAGTGGTCCACATGTGGTTTTTGATGCTTGTCTAGCCAGTCGCAGCATGCTGAGGGCACATCCAGGAACCACATACACAGCTCTTCCTGCTGCACTCCCTTCCTCCCCCCTACAGCTCGCTCTCCTCACTACGCCTTTCCCATTTCCTTTCTTGCATGCAAACTAAAAACAAAAACAAAAAGTCATGTAGTTTCTTTGTCCTACTTTTTCTCCTCTGCTCTGTCTTGTCTCTGTCTTGTCTGTCTCCTTCCTGTCTCACTCTCTGCAGAACCTTCACCAGCTAAAACAGATTCAAACCTTGAAGCAGATGAACGAACAACTGCAGGCTGAGAACAGGGCCCTGACCCGAGTGGTGGCCAGACTCTCCAAGTCCATCGAGTCCTCGGACACCCAGGAGCTCTAGCTATTGCCTTTCCTCTCCACCTCACTTCCCTCCTCCACTACTCCAGGCAGGTTTACTCCTCTTGTTGGTCCCAGAAGCCCAGTACCTATCCCTTCCATCAGAGCCTCCATGTCCAGGTATCTGTAAAACTTTGTTACCTGGAGGTGGAGCAGGACTCAGACCATATAATGGGACATAAGAACCTCGTTCAAGGGTGACAGTGGGAGATTTGTCTGGGCAAGCAGAGTGTCATGTTAAAGTTGCCACATTACCTTCTCTTCCTCTAGAGACTGAATATAGATTTGCTTCCTCAGCTGCACATAGATACACAGCTGTGTATATTTGCCTGTGTGCATACATGTACACATATTTCATTGATGGGGTCTTTGTCAACCTGAGAGAGAGCTTTCTCAGCTAACAACAACTCAAATGCACCTGTACCAGTTAGGGCCCGGGGTAACTGAGGGCAAGAATTCTCAAACCTGACTGCATGTTAGATCCAACTGGGAGCCATTACTATACACCATGTCTGGGCCCTTTCCAAATGCTCTGTTACTTGGATTGAGACCTGGGCGTCAGTATTTTTCTAAAGCTCCTCTGTTGGTGTGTATGTGACCATGGTAGAGAACCACAGCCCATTGAATACCAGATGGGACTTAATCCCCACAAGTGGCAACACTGCTGGATGGAAAGGACTGGGCCAAAAGGCCAGGCTCCTCTGACCCCACCTCTGCCGCTAGCAGAAACCTCCTCCTTCCCGCCACTGGGACAGAGTTAGACAAGCATTCTTCACCTCCTTCTGTAAGTCTTTGCCTTCCTCCTCCTCTTTCCAAAACATTTGTCTCATTCCCCTCCCAAATCTCCTGGCTCTCGGGATGTGTCCCTCCCTGCCCTGAGTATGTGGGCCTTGAGGCAGAACGTAGGCAATATAAATGAGCCTTCCTAATGGGTTTGGCTTTGCAAAGGAGATGGTAAGCAGTGGAGCAGAGCAGGATTTATTTTCAACTGAAAACTACCCCTCAAAAAAAAAATGTGTTTGGCAAACTAGAACCTTCCTCTGGCTGTGGATCTGAAAGACAAGCTCACACACAGTTTGTTTCCCCATCCCAAGATAGTGTGGCGGGGTCACCACTTCTCTGAAATGAGTTTTTGATTTTCAGCAACAATCTAATTAGTCTTGACTGGAGCCTATCCTTTTTTGTGCCTATTTGCATTTGCCTTTAGGATCAGCAGCTGGCGATGAATACCCACTAGTACTGCAGCACCCAGATTACCGTAAGGGCTGAGCTAATGTCCTGCTACAGATGCTCTCCCAGGCAGAAAGAGATGGAAAGGGTGTGCTGCCACGACAGGGCAGTGAGCAGCCAGCAGGAGGTCCAAACTGTTTCAGAGTTAGCCTCAAAAGTCCTGAAAGGATGCTAACATGTAGCTCTGTGGTGGAGCATGTGCTTAGTGTGCACCAGACCCTTGGTTCAGTCCTAGCATGCATGCACACAGGAAATACACTCTAGGAAATTTTGACTTAGGGAAAAGTAGAGACCCCCAAAGTCCCAGTTATTTCTGTTTTTCCAGTTTGTTGCAAGACAATGTAGGATATGGGGCAAAATTAGATCTCAGCCTTTCAGTGATTAATAACTGTAATGCCTGGCTTTTATTAAAGCCTGTGCTGAGTGCTGTATGTTTTTCTGATTGGTTCCCCAGCACCATTGTATACATTTTAAAAAGCCGGTTCCAGAATCAGAAACAAGCCCAAGTCCCTTGGGAAGTAAATGGTTGAACAAGAATCTGCACTCACACCATGTGACATAAACCATCTGCATATTTGCAGTCTTAACCATTCATTAAGCAACTACAGCATTGCATCAGAGAGTAACAGACAGAAATCCATCTTTTCAGTTCTCTGACTTATTTAAAAGGCCAGTTTCAGCCAGGTGTGGTGGCACATGCCGTTAATCTGAGCACTGGGAGGGCAAGCAGGCATATCTCTATAAGTTTCAGGCTAGCCTAGTCTACATAGTGAGTTCGAGGACCGCCAGAACTGCAAAGAGACATCCCATCTCAAAAAAAAAAAAAAAAAATCAGTTTCCAAAAAACATTTACCTGCCAAAAGATTATGTCACTGTGCTGTCATTGCTGGTACGTGACCTACAGTCAGGGAGGCGAACTGCGACCCATGAGCCATGCCAATAGTCAAAGAAAGAAAGAAAGAAAGAAACCAAAAGAATTGTATTTGACAAATAAAATTCCTATGGAATTCAGATTTCAGTGTCTAGAAATGAAGAGTTTTGGGGAGCAAACCATACACTTGAGTTTCTGTATTTCAGTACATGACACCTGCTAGGCCTCAGTCATGGATGAAGTAGCATGGCAGCAGATTGTGTGGCCTGTGACCTAGTCCAAAGTTCTTACTGTGTAGCCCTCGACAGAAAGAGCCCGCCCGCTGGCTCCTGCCAGGAGGGAAGGCGAGATGACGAAGCCAAGCTGGCAGTGTGGTCAGAGACTACCTCACTCTCACCCCTTTCGAATCGTCCCCTGCAAGTCCTAACTGAGCGCTTAGTGCCAGCCAGCTCCGTCTTCAGAGAAAGGGAAGACTTCCTGGCACATCCTGACGCTCCAGGACCCCTGTCCCTGCTTTAACAGCGTCCTTCCTCGTATTAGGCCATAGGAAGTCACCTTGAGGAACACATGTACTTGATTGTATCTGAGCGTCAACATCAAACTGGAAGGCTAGAGATTCAGAAGTGGAGAAACTGAAGTCTAGAGAGTGGGTACACTCTCTAAACCTCATGCGTGGACAGGTCTTTCACACGCGGTCCTGTGTAACTTAGCTTAAGGTCACACAGCACTGTTCACTCCCCTCATTTGAGCGTGGAGTCTGAGTCTCCCTTTCTTGGTCTCTGCACGCCACTGGTACTTTACATTATCTTAAGATGTTAAATGTTGCAGCTGTGAACTTGTCTTGTCCATCTTTTTGCCCCCAAAGAATTGAGTTCTTACTGTGGAAAAAAAAAAATCACCAACACTAACAAATTGTCCCTTTTTTTTGTTTTCTTAAGCAGCTCAATTCTAACTTGGTGAACAGTGAACACAACTCATTGTCATAGATACAGCTTCTTCACACCTATGGGATCCCACTAAGAAATAGGGTTTTGGGGGGCTGGAGAGATGGCTCAGTGGTTAAGAGCACTGGCTGTTCATCCAGAGGATTCAAGTTCAATTCCTAGCACCCACATGGTCTTACAACCAACCTATGCAACTCCTGTTCCAGAAGATCCAGTGCACCCTTCTGGCCTTCACAGGCACTAGGCACAGACACACGTGCGAGCAAAACACTCATCCATACAAAAGAAAAATTTTTAAATTGAAAAGTCCCACCCAGGGAAATAAACCCCCAGCTGGAACAGTAGAAAAGAGAGGAAAGGTGCCAGCCTAGGCAGAGCTCTGAGGACTCCATTCTGAGAAGCGTGGAAAAGGCTAGCCAGAGCTGCTCTGAGCTGGAGGAAAGACAGGGTCAGAGACAAGCTGTTTTCTAATTCCTCAGAATCCAGTCCTATTGGTGAAGCGCCTGCTCTTCCAGACTCCTGGGGAAACTGAGTGGTAGCAGGGATCCCCAGTATTGCAAAGTCCATTACAGACACTGGTGCCTCCAGGTCTCTTACTCAGAGGCCCATCTGTGAGGGAGCAGGGCGGTTACCATTCTTTTAGCTACAAACATAGAAATACAGAGAAGCGGTTTGTCTAAAGCAGTGGTTCTCAGCCTTCCTCATGCTGTGGTGACCCCAACCATAAAATTATTTCATTGCTACTTCAGAACTGTAAGTTTGCTACTGTCATGAGTCCTAATGTAAATATCTGATATGCAGAGTATCTGATGTGACCCCTATGAAAGGGCTGTTTGACACCCCTCCCCGAGGGGTTGTGACCCACAGGTTGAGAACCTCCTGACTGAAGCAGTGTGGATCATTGAGAATGACCACTCCTGAATTTGTTTCTGTGCCACAACTGCTTTGGTGTTTGGTTCCCATGCCTACCTGTAATGAAGAGCTAGTCTTTGGACTGGGTCACACGGGGGTGTAATTCCATCACTAGCACTTGACTGGCTCGCTGCCCTGGACTAGTGATGGCCTCCTGTCCCCTCATTTATAGAGACAAGGACAGCCGCAGCACAGGCTCCTGAGCGCCAGTGAGACCTTCTAACCCCCTACACTGTAGATGTTGTTTTCCCTCTGTTCCTCTCTGGCCTGGGCTTTGGGAGTATGTGTACACACCACACACACACACACACACACACTTACACACGATTGCATAATGTATCTTCCTCATGAGGTTGGGGAAACAAAGATCATATTTCTTCAGGTGCATTATAGATTCTCTAGTTTAATATCAATGGCAAGAGCTTGAACTACATGGGCCATGATTCCTGAGCCCGGGCCACCCTTTTCTGGAGGCCTCGCATACTGTCTGGATCCTGAAGGTTGAAATGACTGATCAATGAAAGAAAGGGTGTCTGCATGACGATGAGGATACAGACTCCTGGAGCCTTCGTTGTGAAAATGTATTTACTGTCTAACCCCAGTCTCCCAGCAAGGCCCACACAGGAACTGTAGCTCATTAAGATTTTTCAGATATACCGAATATCTGTCAAAGTGCCTGATCACATAATAAAGACTTGGGTGTCCAAGCTGGAACTCGCTCTTCCTGTATTCCTTGAGTTGAGCAACAATATGTGTTGTGTTCTAAGTGGAAGAACTGACAGATGGAATCTTCACTCCATCCATTTTTCCATAAGCCTCTGTTTGCCAGAATTATTCTAACACCGTCCACTAAAGCACTGGGAAAGCCCCCTGGGTCTTGGCCATATCTGTAAGTTTCCTGGATGTTAATATTGAAAATAGGTGTGTGTATAATATGACCAATGAGAATTTGGACGGATTCTAGCTACCAAAGGCACCAGGATGACATTGGTCATCTTGGCATGTGGCAGAAAGGCCAAGTTCTGTTCCTCAGCTTGCATTTGGTTCTTTATGGGGTGTGAAGCAGAGCCGTTTATCTCTTAAAGGTCACTGTCTCTCTGACTCCTTGCTGAACTCCCCTATGTCCTCACCAGCATACTTCGGCAGTCTCCCCAGTTTCTCTAGGTCACAGGTGAGTTCAAGGGCAGGAACAATTGCAAATAGCTACTGGCTCAATAGACTAGAACTATAGGCTATGTGGAATGTGAAGCTGGCTTAGAGAGACGAGCTGGGTTTTCCCCAAATACTTACATTTCCAGCCCAGTAAATAGGAAGATCGAGGGGGTTTATCCCTAAGCAAAAGGATCACACGGCTGTCTCAGGGGGCCCTGCTCACCTGCTGGCTCAGCCTGGGAAGATAGGCCCTTGTGCCAGGCTCTAACACCACCTCCCCTCTGTCGCCACAGGTGTTAACAGAACTGAAGTCCGACAACCAGAGACTGAAAGATGAAAATGGTGCCCTGATCAGAGTCATCAGCAAACTGTCCAAATAGAGGAGGTCAGGTCTGGGGGAGGGGACAGCATTGCTGCCCACCCTTTCCAGCTCTGGCCTTCTGGCCAGAAGAAGCGAAGGTTTGGGAAGAAGGGCACCTCCTTGTGGTCCTCGTCGGTCACCTCCTCTGCACTCTGCACTGTACATTCTCTGCACTTGCAGGGCCCCATTGCCCCCGCACCTCTATCCCAAGTTTCTGACAGTTTTAACTGAAGCATAATTGTGACCATTTCAAGCAGTCTGGAGAAAGCTTTGGGCGGTACACTAAGCTCAGCTATGGACCCCCAACTTTCTGCTGCTTTGTCCACATTGGTTTCGGTACAAAATGTAAGGCTTTGACCCATAGTCTTTACTCTGACCCGCTGTCCTTTGATATAGGTGAGTCTTGTGGTGGCCCCCCAGGATCCTATCTGGGGTGCCAGGAGAGAGGGCAGAGTGTGGAATTACTCTCTGGACTGCCTCTGGAGCTGTTGCGTAGAGTCCAAGGTGATTGTGACTCTGATATTCACCTCTCAGGGACTGACTTGTTTTAACTTTTCTATCAATAACCTAGAACTGCCCTGACTAGTCTTAACCCCATTTCTCCCTTTCTACAAGGCTTAGATGGCCCTGGACTCTCTTGCTCCTTTTCTTTCTGTCTTTTTATGATTTCTCCACCCAGCCTGATGGCATAAAGCTGAAACAGAGCTCCTGACCTCAGCTGTTTTGGGCCAGTGTGGAAAATCATCACTGTTGCCTTGGTACCATGACCCCTGTCCCAGCAAAGCTAGAGGATGGCTGAAGGGTCAGCCCGTTGTTCACATCTCCCACTTGTCTGCTCACAAAGTGATTTTCTGGACTCTTCAAGTCAGACATAGTAGTATACACCTATAATCCCAGCACTCAGGAAGCTGAGGCAGGAAGATCAGAATTTGAGGCCAGCTACATAGCAAGACCCTCTCAAGAAGAAGGAAGTGTGGATTCTGAAGACTTGAGTTGGCCTGGCCTCCTGTGGCTTTGTTTTCTTGTCCACTTGTGCACATGCTCCTCATGAGGAACGAGTTGTTCAAGGAGGCCTGGAGGAGAGTGAGAGGGGAGCCAGGCTAGGGGTGGAAACGAGCTAGAGAGCATGTGAGGACACTTGGAACGCTGGGCTTAGGCTGTGAGATGGCGGTAGTCACATTGGGGAGAGAGAGACAGTGCCCTTCCTAGAAGCCAACAGGAGAAATGACTGCTGGGGGAGAGACAGAAGAGGCTGACGTGCGTCCAGCCCATAAGACTCTTTAAGAGTAGCAAGGCTCGTACATCTGGCCCAGCTGCCTTGTGTTTCAGGGACCCCTCTCTGCTACCATAGCTTTGACCTGTGGTTAGCCTTTGGTGGTTGTGCATTTATTACTTGAAGGGTGGGCCCCTCTAATAACCAGAGTTTTTACTAATAGAAGCTGAGGTCTCCTGCTCCCTGCCTGCCCAGCAACATTAAATATGGATGGGTGGTGGTCTCTACTTCTCTAGTCCCTTCAGTCCTCCTCAGATGTCATGATTTTGGTGCCTGTCACATCTTGACTACCATCCCTTAGAGTCTAGGCACAAGCAGCCCTTTAGATTACCGTGTCTCAGTCTTTAGAGTGTCCCATGATTCCAGCACATAGTTAAAGAACTAGTTCTCATCGATGACCCAGTGTTGATGGGGATAATGCTTGACTTCTGTAGGCATTTTGTCCTTTGGATCACATTAAAGGACAGGTCCTTTAAAACCTCATTATCTTGGGGTTGCCAGTGACGCGGACCATTCTAACACTACCTCTGTTATTTTCTTTCATGAGGACAGCACTGTCCTTTTCTGTGGCCCTTGCAGACTTCATGTGCTCTTAAACAGAAGTTGTAATTCAGGGTCCCAGTTACAGAATAGGACCAGGCTCACTCTGACACACTTTGAGCACATACAAGATTCTCTTTTCCATTTCAACCCACTCTATTATGGAGCACTGAGCCCAGGTCTTAGAAAGGACTGAGCCACAGTGAGAAGGACCTGTCTTCTGTATAGGAAGCATTCTCTTCTTGCCAGGAAATGTCAACAAAGTGTTAGCGAACTGATTGTCCTGGAGTGGCTAGGACACTGGGAAAGGGGATTGCTGCCTTGTCCTTAGGAAAAGAAAATGGGATGTTAGGAAAACATTGTGAGCTTCTTCCATTCGTAGACCAGGAAAAGGTGTTGCAGAGTTCTATGCCTGTGGGCCTGTTGAAGTGTCAGGACGGGTTCTCAAAACTCACAAACTGGCATTAATGCCTGCTGCTGTACGTGGCCTTCCATGTTAAGATGCCACCTCTTGCCAGGAAGGCTTCCTTGTGACAAGTTATTTATAAGCTTTTCAGTCTCAGGAGTACTGGACTCTGTAGCCAAGAACTTACCATAGTACAAATGATCATAAGTAATTCCAGGCACTTCCTTTTAGGCCACTAATTTTATTAGTGAATTCGTTCTCTTCAAAATGATATTGACTGAAAGCCCCCATGAAAGACATAGGCCCTCTGATGGCCAGCTAGACTCTCGGTGCTGGTCCCTTTTCCTCTGTTGCTTGGCCAGTTACACACTGGAGGTCTCACTGGCTGGCTTCTTGTGAGTAGTCTCACAGCTGGAGCATAGCGACCCAATGCAAGCAGCCCTGTCACAGACCGGTCTGCATGGGAAGTTCAGATGGGGACAAGAATGTTCTCACTACACATCACACTCTATGTTCTCATTCATTTGACAGCTTTGGAGTAACAACTGGGCCAGTCCAGAGATTCTGGGGCTCCTGAGCCCTTCCAGACAGCACCTGGAAGTGCTGGCTCCCAGTACCCCCCCCCTCTCAAGGGCAAGAGTGAAGCACATTTAAGGTGTTGTCTCCAAAGAATCTAAAGAACAGATCAATCCTGGGCCCACTCAGTCCACTGAGTTCTCATTTCCTAGACCCTCCTGGCTCTGTCCAACAGTGGGGTGGGGCATGTTCTCACCCTGCTTTCCCTGCTTCTGTCCCAGTCCTCAGCCCTCTAGACACAAGCCTTGTTGGATGAGGTGGCTTCTGCCCAGGAAGTACAGGAATGGAATCTATGGGCCTACAAAAGAGTACATAAACCAGAGATGAAGGAGGAACCCTCTAAGTTAGGCCCCAGGCGGCCATTTCTAGCAGAGACTACTGTCTCCACCCAGTATTCAATACTGACAGTGCTGGCGCTTGTTAGGAGGTGAGGCCTCGGTGACCAGAAGCCTGGGGAAGACAGGTCTGTAGAAAACACCTGTCAGCTGCTTCCGGACTGTCCTCCCTCAGGATGGGGAGGCTCTAGTCCATGGTTCCATGCCTTTTCAGAAGTGGGCCCTGTCCAGATCCATGCCTAATTCTAGGTACACCTTGGTTGCCATTCTGTTCTGAAGGTAGGTGCAAACCCTCCAACAGTATAGTTCCCTTGACCCAGGAAGTAAGGCAGGTTTGAGGGCAGGATAAGGTGCACACAGTTAAGCTACAGGGAGTCCAGGGTCATCTTATTTAGCTGTAACCCTTGGGCAAGATAATCTTTTAGGGTTCCATTGAGCTTAAAATTCTGTGATTTATTCATTTGTAGAAAAATGAGAACATTTTTTGACGCTTAGATTTCTGCTTCTTTTCAAATTTTCAAGATCAGTCTTGTTTTCTTCCCAAATTCAAGCTGTTTAAGATCAGGATGTCAAGGCTGACCCCTCCTCCCTGTTAGAAAGAGAATTTAACGTTGAGAGCAATTGAATAGTGTTGTGATTGCTTTTCCTCCTGGTGGTTAGGTAAAGATGTTACCAACCTGAAGAGGTGGCGATTGGAGCTGGTAGGAGATGGATAGAGCCATGTGTCGCTTGGGAACCAGCTGCTGCTTGGAGGCCTGCTCGGCCACCTCTCCCAGAGGTGACCAGCACTGCTTCCCGGTACCCAGGCAGCAGACTTAACTGCAGTTGTGCTTGGCACCAGCTCGTTCCTGGTCTTGAACTCTGCCTTGAGCAGCAAGAGTGAAGACCACAGCTGTTAGTTCGGCTGAGCTCTGCCTCCGAGCGCTAAGCTCTCAGAAATGGGACGCTCTGGAGCTGTTCGAGGTGGTCTTTCACAAGAGATGCTACGCTGCTTTTGTAGCAGTTTACAGATGCCACAAATCACACAGCATCGAATGGTGCCCTGCCCTGGCCAGACTCCTGCAGTCAGGGCTGGGTGTGAGGAAGGGGCCAAACCCTGGAAGTGGGTGCCTGCATGCTACAAGGGTAAACGCAGAGGACAGGGTCTTTGAATTGGAACAGGGTGGAGATTGTAAGCACTGGAA
The DNA here is from genome assembly GCA_902168325.1 of Peromyscus nudipes. NCBI lineage: Eukaryota > Metazoa > Chordata > Mammalia > Rodentia > Cricetidae > Peromyscus > Peromyscus nudipes. Next base: position 12,143 of record CABHPH010138029.1, on the reverse strand, counting down.
GAAAGGAAGGCCGATTTCTGCACCTGGAAGTGCGTTCTGTCTCATGAGTTCATCCCTCAGCTCCAGCTGAGGCTGGGTGGAGATTTTAATCAGCCTTCCTAATGGGTATTGACACTGCTCAGAGCAGTCGACTCTGTCAGGGACAACTATTGATTGCTTGTGTTCTGATTAGATTGAAAAAATAGATCAACTTCATTATAGCCCAGAAGCTGTCACTGTCACAGCTACAAAGGAATGAAGTGGTCTCTGAGGGCTGAGGAAAAACAGCCGGACTCCCAACAAACCAGAGGGCAGCTGAAAGGTGTATCCATGGCTCCTTGAGAGCTGTGGTTAAGGGTCGCAATTGTCCTGAGGTGTGCCTTGCAACCCAGTACCTAGATGCCCACTGGCTAGCTAGATGGTGGAGGAGGGAACTTCTAAAGCCCATGGCACTGATGTATGTTCTGGCCTTACCTCAGAAGACTTGGCAATGTGGGGGTCTCTTCCAGTCTGGGAACACACACACACTTGCCAGGCTGGAGCTTTCAAAAAGAGGTCTGGCATTTTCTTGATTAGAAATGAGAACTCAGAAAGCAATTTAATCCAAGTGTACTCTGTCTATTTTCCTCTTCCCACACCACTTCCCAAAGGACTTCTCTCGCCCAGCTTGGGAATCTGCCAGAATGACATTTTGTTATTTCTCCTCTAAATTTTCCCCTACTGCTTCCAATAAAAATGTGCTTGGGTGGCCCTTGAGGTGTCATCAGGATGCTAGTGCAGGTCCTTCCAAAGAAGCATACCCTTCCCCTTCTGCCCTCCTCTCCGCCACACTCCTTAGGCCTTGCTTCTACACTTGGACTCCATCGTGCTTAAGGGAAGAGGTTTCCCATTAATCAGCCAAGAGGCCTGGAGGATTTTCAAACGCCAACAGCATGTCTTCCCCACCTCCCACCCCAGCCAGCCCCTATTCCACTTTCAGAGACGAGGTTTGGTTTATGGGTCTGGATGATTCCCCTGTCGCAGGGCTGTGTCTGGGACACTCATTCCGTCTTTTCCTGAGGATGTGATTGGTCCCCACGCGTAAGGCAGAAGTGTCTCCTCAGCACAGGCTGGACTAGCTTGTTTGTGTAGTGACAGCCACTCATCCAGGCGGGAGAGAAGATCCAGAGAAGGCTGGACCATGAGAGTCCTAAGAGCCTGAGGCCTCCGGCATGCTCTTGGACCCAGAGCTGGGGATCAGAGTAGCATCCTGAACAAGGGACACTCAGGGCCAACACCAAGTGCATGTGTCTGTGCTGTTTTCAACCCTGCTCTCCTGAAACCTCCAGCAGATTCCAACTTATCCCAGGATGGGAGTGCAAAGTGACTGGGTACAGGAGAAAGTATTCCGAGAATGCGCCCCACCTTACCAGTCATCATCCCTTGAGCCCTCAATGGCAGGTCGGGCCTCCTCCTGGCCTGACCTTAGCACATCCGTGATTTCCCTGAAGGGGAGTGATGTGCGGCAGCCTCTCCCTCCTGCAGGGAGATGTGGTTCAGAGCCCGGCTTCGGCTTCAGTTTTCCTCTTCCGTGTGCCCTTTCCCTGATCTTGATCACCACTTGAGCGCTAGCATTTTGTATTTCCTCTCTCCGCCCTTCCCCCATGCTTCACGCACCCAATGGAGCTGTTTTCCAGCTGAGTTGTGTGGATTAACTTCAGTCAACTGTAAATACACCTGGAGGAGGCTCCTGAGGGAGGGGAAGCCAGACTGGCTTTGTGAACTGAATGTATTTTTATGCAATTTGAGTGGCCTTTCAACCCTGAGATGGATGGATTTGCTTTACTGGTTGTTATTATATGGTATTAAGTATTCTGTGTTTGAAAGTTTGGGAATAATATTCACATCTATGATGCCTGTAAACACAACAGTATTTATAAATGAGCAAATAAAACTGTGTTTTAACTTTGTGCCATGAGACTGATAGACTTTCCCATTCACCAGGCGGCCCCCAATAGTTCCCACTGCCCATGCAAAGTCTCTTTGCATGGGCAGCCACAGGTTTGTAAGTCACACCTGCCCTGCCCCAGGAAGGTCTCTGGGAGCATCAACAGATTTCCTGGGTTGACTGGCCAAGGAAAAGCCTCAGGTTTCAGAACAATCCTGAGAAGAAATCAGGGTTTCCGGTGCCTGTCTCTTTGAAGGTGAAAAGCAGGGGTGTGTGGCCCACCTGATAGACCCTAACATCCATGCTACCTAGGGATGCTGGGGTCCAGAGAGATGCTGGTGGTGCTGGGCTCTTGCAGGCTCCCAGCCCCACCCTCGGGCCTCCACTGTGTAAGGGAGGGTTCCTTAGGTCACTGAATCAGGAGATCCAAAAATCACTTCTTAGTTCTAAACTATGCAGATGAAGCTAACTGTTGGGTCATTCAAGGTTGAGTCTAAACTCCGAAGGAAAGGAGCCTAGCTCAGGGAGTTGTTGCACAGGCTGCTGGTAGGGCTCGGGGTGCGCAGCCAGGCTTTGGGTCTGCTTTCTGCCAAGTGGAAATCCTTGGTCACTGACTGGGGAGGGAGGGAAGATTCTTTCCCCTTCTGTCACCCAGCAGTGAGAAGAAATAGGCATGATGTCATGGTTGAGGAGTTCAGCCCTGGCCTTGGGGCTTAGAGCAGAGGCAAAAAGATGACGGACCCAAGGGGTTCCTAGACCACAGACGTCACTGCTGCTGGCTGGGTGAGGTCTGTGGAGCCAGCTTCATCCACTGGTCATGAGTACCAGCCTTCCTGGTACCCCCTTGCAGCAGAGCAAGGCGCCCACATTCTCGGTCCTGTACAGCCAGGCCATCTAGCCCATGGCCTCCGGGACTGAAGCAGCCAGACACCTGCTGGCTCACACAGGCACTCTGCCCACCTGCCTTCACCGCCCCTTGGCCATCTGGACTGGACACAAGTGACAGACTCTGGGGCTGGGAATGAAAGAGTGTCATCCTTTCCTGGTCTTGGCCATGCTGCCCCCTACTCTGCCCGTAAGCATTCTGAAGCCTGACTGGTCCTGGTATCCCTGCCTCATCAGTCACAGACAGATAACCTTTTTATAAAGCAAGATTGGGGACTTTGTAGTTTCCACTTTTTAAACATCTACACCCTGGGACCAGCAGCCTCCCTGTTGTCAGGGTCAGACTGTGGCTGTCCCCTAAGCTCAGGTCCTCTGGAGGGAACTCACCCTTGTGGGACAGCCCTTGTCCTCCCAGGAGGGTGGGCCCCGTGTACATACCACCCACCAGAAACCCCACCTGCCCTTCCTCTGAACCCAGAAGAGAATGGGCCATGACCCCTTCATGCTGGCCTAGAGGCCTTGGCCCCAAAACCAGCTCACCTCCCTCCCCAACCTTGCTGACCCACAGGGAAAACTCTCCCCTCCCCAGTAAAAAAAGTAGAAATGCTCCCCGCCCCCAGGTTGCTTTCAGCTCTTTTCTTTAATAAGGAGACGCAGCTCATTACAAAATAACAATGTGACAGAGATCAGACAAGAACAGAGTCCACACAGGGATGGAGAGAGCAGTGCCAAGCAGAGTGGGGGAGGGGGGAAGGGCTACACACGGCCTTCTTATGAAGACAGGGAGGGCTCCTGGTGGGGCCAGTGCATTCCAGGGGGGGCGTGGGCACACTTAGGTTCTGCCCCAGCCCCAGTTTTGAAAGTTCCTGGGCCCAGGGTTTTCAGAAAGCAGATCAAGTCCTTAGATGAACAGGAGTCAGGAAGGATGGTCAGACTTCCAGGTCATTTCCCTAAACTCCTGGCTGCTGAGGAAAGCTGGGGTGAAACCAGGCCCTCACACTGCTCCCACCACCTGGCCAAACTCTCCTGCCACTGTTCCCAGTTTCTGTTTCTGTGAAGGTGGGGGGGACTCCAGCCAACCCCAGTCTGCACTGAAATGGTCGCTCCTGTTGCCCTGTCCTTCATGCCAGTAGCCCAAAGGCCCCTGGGACTTGCGTGTGCTCCAGCAGCATGGTTTGGAAATGGCAGAGTCCCCTTGTTGCCTCTGGCTTTGTCCAGTACACTTGCCCAACTCTGCCTGAGGTCTCCTGGATTAGTAACCTATGACTGCCCTTCTGGGGCGCCCTGTGGGTGCCCAAGCTGCTCCTGTTCTCTCTGCCCATACGGTTACCACTTGGATGCCTGCTCAGGCTGCCCTGGGAGCTGATGTGAGGGTCAGAGCCTGGTGTTCCCTGTTCTGAGTCACCCCTCATCACCACACCTGCCACCTTGCTCACAGGGCCACACTGCTCTTGTGGTACTGCCAGACCAAAGAGGGAGTGTGGGCGGAAAGTCTAACCCACGGCAGTCCTCGGTGTTCCCCACGGGTCACTCCTCCACTGCTCTCTCTGGGCCCTGACAGCTCAGGAAGAAGTAGGCTGGACTAGCCTTGTTCATCCCGGACTACAGGCTAGGCTTCTGACTGCTCCTAAGAACCCTGGTTGCCTCTACAGGCCTCGAAGATGGTATCTAAGCCACAGAGTCACACCACTGCCCTGCCTCTACCCAGGGTTGAGTTGAGTCCCACCATCAGACCTAAGCCAAGAAAGCCAGCCAGGGGCATCTCCTGGGACCCCACCAGAAGCCCTGAAACACCGACTGTCCTCATGACACCGAGCTAAGGGAGCAAGAGAGGGTAACGGACAGGTGAGCCCTTCACAAGTTTTCTGTGGGGAGCCAGTTGGAGGGACGGGGGTTCTCCTGGGAGGAGTCAAGGGCAGCCTCCAGCAGGAGGCCCCTTTATGGCTTTTCAGTTTATTCAAGACAGTGGGAAGAAAGGAACCACGCCACACACATGGAACATGAAAGCAACTGACACCAGACACAGGCTAGACACAGTACACTGAGCCCCAAGGGTTAGCCTTGCGGACAGACATGTAGCAGGCCTGCCTCAGGGCTAGTGTCCTCCAGCATCTGCCCCGGGCAAGGCTGGCACCGGGGCCAGAACGTTGTCTCCCATTTTGGACATTCCCTGTAGGGGACGTAGGGTGGGACTGAGGACAAAGACTTTACACAACATAAAATCAAGGAGCAGCCAGTTTTGTAAAACAGGTTTGGGGTTGGGAGATCAAGGGGACGTTCAGCATTGCCATGCGGCTATTTACAGAATTGTAGACATGCATCTTGATTAAACAAGATTCTGCTCATATGTTTATAGATAGCATCTTCTTTTATAATATATAACTAAATGCACATGGAGGGGTCAGATGAGGCTCAATGGCTTCAGAAGTTTCCTGTTTTGTTGTTGCTTAAAAAATAAAGTATATTCATATAGCTTCAAGTCACAGTGTCCCCTTCTCAATATTGCAGTTCAAAAAACTGGTTAAATCAAATCTGTGGTAACCAACCTCTAGCCCCTGGGACTGAAGAAAGGAGGGATGGAGTAGCCAGAGGGTACAGTGCCAAACATAATACAGGATTGGCTAATTAAATTTAAATTTCACATTAAACGATGAATCACTCTATAGTAGAATGTGTCCCAAATATTGCATAGGACATACTTCAAAATTCTTTGTTTATCTGAAATTCAAGTTTAACCAAGTCTCCTGTATTTGTATTTGCCAAATCTGGCAGCCATTATGGGGCTCTGGGCCACCTGCTGCTACCCATGGCTCTGACAAAGACCCCGACCAGCCTGCAGTGGGAGCGAGACAGAGCAGGAGGCGTGCAGAGGATGGGGGGCGGAGGGGGAGGTGGAGTCCAGTCTTCCTAACTTGGGGGAGACTGCCGCTGTGTCCGCCCTCAAAGATGGGCTCTCCTACGGAGTTGGGGGTCCCGGGATTCTTAAGAACTGACATATGACATTAAAGGAACAAGGGTTTTTTCCTCTTTGCTGTCACCCACCCCCAACCCCTCCGTGTAGCATGGAGGCGTGTTTATAAAGCTACTTTTACAAAGAAGCCTGTGGTAAAACCCTCCCACCTTCCTCCCTGAATCTTGGGCCAGCAAAATCATCCCAAGACACCTCTGCAGAGACACTAGCTCTGTGTTGGCTTCCTGGGGAGAAAGAAGACGGGGGTCTCTGGCTGGGCCTCACCCTTGCTTCTCAACACAAGCGCCTGCTGTTTGGAGCTCCCCACTCTGCAGACCTCAGCCTTGGTTTCCATGTCTCAAAAACTGCCCACAGCAGCACAGAGCTTACTCCTGTTCTGGGAGAGTCATTCAGGGAAGGACATGTACCCCCAGGTTCTGAGTAGGATTGGGTTTGGGTTTTCATGGTCTTAAGCTCTCTTTCGGGGGGGGGAAAAAACAACTCTAAAAGTACTTTCCTCTCTTTGGGTTGAAAACTTCCAGCCCCAGAAGTACCCAGAATCCCTCGCCAGCCCAGAAACATTGACTATCTTGACTTAATGCTGATGCCCCAGCACCCTGACATTCCAGAAATAAACCCCCGTGGCAGTGAAGGTTTGGAATGCTATGCTGGAGTGCGGGTCACATCAACCCCTTGGTGCAGGAAAACTTAAGCCTCAACATGTTCCTGCCTAGCTCCTGCACTTGGAGAGGTGCCATCTGCTTGGGTGGCTAGTGAGGGACCAGCCCTAGGCCTGGGGTGGAACCACTCCCAGCATCCATGCTGGCTCCAAATTAGTGATCAGAGTCAAAAAGCCCCGGCGGGCTGCCCACAGAAATGAGCTGCAGCCTGTCTGTAAGGCCGGGGACACTAAAACCGCAGGGACCGTTCCTTCCTCCTCTGTGAGCAGTGCAGGACTATGACTATGAAATGGCTGAAGGAGGTTCACGGGAGAGAAGCCAAGGAGTTGAAAGGTGGGTTGGGAGGGCCGGAAGAACGCAGGAAGAAAGGCAAGGGAGTTCCTGCGAAAGAGGTTTCTGGAATGTGGGTGAGAAGAGCCAGTGCAGGGAGGGACCTGGGAAAGCACCGAAATTCCACAGCTCTGGGGATAGAAAACACTTCCAATGCCCATATCAGGACCCTGGTGCTCTTCAAGCACCTGGACTCTGAGTGTACCCTATCGTCCTACAATTTTCTATCATGACCATACCTCTAGTCCCAAGGACTACAGCCCATAATCCTGTGAGAGTCTTCCCTTCTGTGTTTAGGATACACACACACAGAGAGTGTAGAAAGTACAGAACTTCCCATGTACCAAGGGCCTAAGATAGGCAGGCCAAACCTCACTTCACAGTCTGTTTCTGATAGAGGTGTTAACTCATTCCCTACTTAGACCCAAAAGCAAAGCAAACCCACATATCTCCCATTTTCATTAAAATTAAGAGACACTCGGCACCTTCTTCATGCTGGGCTCTCCAAGCCAAACTACCACACCATCCATCAGACCTAAGAGAAGCGAAAGGACGGGATGGGCAGAGCCAAGTTCTGCCACATTTGCTGTTGAAGAGTGGCCTCCCCCAGGCTTCCGGGAAGCTGTATATTTTCTGTGGTAAGCAAACAGGGCCTGAGAGGTTCAAGGGAAGCAAGCCGGGAAAGGAGGAGCCTCTGGCTACATGGGGGCTAACTCCCTGCCCAGGCTGAAGGTTTGGAAGGCTACTCAGTGCCAGCCTGACGAACATATATATGGCTTTTTATCAATACTGGGGACAAGTTAGGGATGGGGGAAGGGTACACTGAACACAGGGTAGAAACCTTAGCAGGTTCCCTCCAGCACTCATTTGGAATGAATGCCCTGTTTCCTGACATTCAGAGAAAAGTGCCTCTAGGAATGGAAGGATGGGGCCTGGCCACACTTCTGCCTGGGCCCCTCCAGCTACCATCACGGAGGAGGCCCCAGGGCCCAGGGCGTCAGGAACAGGAGTTGTGAGCTCCTCACTAGCCGTCCATGCTTCCCCTCCTTGCCATCTCCTCCTTACCTGGACCTCAAGGGACCTAACCACTCAAGCCTTCCTCTCCCAGGTCTCTGGCTCTGTGCAGAGTGCTTGGCTTCAGACAGGATTTTTCCACTTACACATAAAGAGAAACAGAAGCAAAAGCAAGATGGTGTGTGAATGCAAATGACGCGGTACCGCTTGCACTCCGCAGAGGGAGGAAGTGTCTGCCTCCCACTGGAGGAGGCAAAGATCCAGGAGCTCAGTTCTAGGCTTTCTGAGTAATGGGACTCCTGTTTCTCCATCGTTTGATGCTGTCAACAAGAATACATTCCTGGGGCTGGCAGTCCCTGGTAGAGTCCAACCAATCCAGTGAATAGTTTGTTTCCATGAATGTTCCCCAAACCACACTCCTGGGGGAAGCCATGACTGACAGGAGGAAGTCTCTGATGGCGTGAAGGGCTTTGGTCCTAGTTCTGAACACATCCAGTACCACATCCTGCTGCCTTCCAAATGGCCATTCACGAGGACGCTGAGAGCTTCTGGCATCTGAGCAGGGCTTTGGGCCTTCTTCACACGCGGACAGGCCTCCCACCTAGGCAGCGGGCTTTCTTGTCTCGGAGTCCCTGAAGGCTTTCTGCTTTCACACAGCTTCATTGTCCGAGGCTCATTCCAGAAATGAAGAGAAGGATTCAAAGACAGAGGCAGGCAGGGATGGACGGATGGATGGAAGGACGGGGACACCACACACACACACACACACACACACACACACACACACACACACACACGCACACACAACATTGGCCTTTGTGTTGCCTTGACACTGAGAAACAGTATGTGCTACCATTCTGTTGGTCCAAACCCCAGGAACAGCAGGAACTGCTTCAACTTTCCGCCAGTAGAGGGCCTCACTTGGGGCGAGACCTGTGTGAACCTGTGAGAGGGAGGGGACAGGGCATGCACAAGGACAGCTCCTGGGACAATAGACAGAGCCAGGCTTCTCTTCCACCTCCTAGGGGACTCCCTTCACGCAGCCACCAAAAGGAAGTTGGTCTTTAAAAAGAGAAAAAGGAAGGAAAAACAGGACACACCGCAAACAAATGAAGAAACCTCTAAGGTCGCATAACTGAGGTATTGATAGCTCTGGATCTTGTCAGTGTCCTCGGGGGGCATGCGGCCCCAGCCGCTGTGGCCTACTTGTTCTTGCCTAGGAGTGCGTCCACCTCCTCCTCTGGCTTTAGAGAGTGCCACTGGGCGATGGGCCTCCGAGGGTTGGCCAGCATGTCGGACCAGTGCCGCAGCTCGGTGCCTGTGGCATTGCTGCCCACGAAGATCTTGCCGATGGCTTCATTCTTGCCCAGCTTGTCATAGTCTAGCACAGTGACAACCACCTGGACTTTCTGCAAGGCAGCAAAGGAAGGAAGGAATTCAGAGGAGAAGTGGGAACCGACCCCATGATATACGTGCTTCTCTGTCACTCTATACTGCAGATGATACGGAAGGAAATGGCTTCCGGCTCCAGCTCCAGTTAAGTTTCAGTGGACATGGAGAGGGAGGTCAAACTTTTTTTTTTTAAAGCCAACATGTATTTCTACCAGGAGGTGTACTGAAGCATGCACATCTCTCTAGGAACTGTAAGACCTTATGGGATGGGAGTGGCCTCTAATGAGGTCAGTGGACACATAATAAAAACACAGGTGTTCCTCACATACGTTTAGGAGCTATATGACTTTTAAAAATTAGTTCACGTTCATCTCCTCAGATAATGGGGGCCCTTCAGCAAAGTTCTCTCCAGGGTCCCACCCCAGCACTGTCGGACTCAGATCCTCTTCCACATGAGCACACCTGTTCCACGGCTGCCCTCTCCCTCCCCACGCTTGTCTGGTGAGCTCAGAGCCCAAGGCCCTCGAGGCTTAAGCACCTGAATCTGCTCAAAGGGGATCTCGAAGCTGAAGGACTCATTGAAGTAGGGGTTCAGGGTCTTCTTCTTCACGGTCGTCTTCTTCTTCTTGAGCCTCTTGCCGTTCTGCATCAGGTGGATCTTCACATAGGGGTCTGTAGAGAGAGTCCCAACCCAAGAGACTCTTCAGCCCTGACCACCTTCTGGGTGTCCAAAGGCCACTTCGGGATCGGACCGGCCTCCACCCTGCTGGCCCCAGGCCCTTGGAAAGCCCAGAGAAGGGAGAGGAAGCCTCGAAAGCAGAAAGGTCATCCAGGTCAAGGGTGGGGAAAGGTGTTAAGGGCCACCCGTTTACTTAGGGATTCCTAGAGCCTGAATTCGGGGGACTTCTGAGCTTAAGAAAGGCCTTGTGAGGAAGTGTGGGGACTAGCTGGCCAGGTGCCTGAGCTAAGCCAGAGACAAAAGGAAGTCAAAGCGCACTCTGCCCCGCCCCACCCCCACCCCGTCCAGTCATGTCGATGAGAATCTGAGGACACAGAAGGGAAATGACCAGCCCAAGACGGAGCAAAATCCCAGCTACAGGGCTTATCGTCTGAGGAGGCTCTGCAGAGGTAGTATGCTTTCCCCATCAGCATCCTGTAGCACAGGCTAGCCCTCTTCACTGTCAGGTAAGTCTGAAACCCAGAGCACCCCCTTCCAGAACAGAGCTGGCAGAGCTTACATCCTCTCCTGGAAAAATATCCCCCGACTCTGGTGGCATGGCAGAAAGGCAGACTTTGGGCTAAGCCCTGCCACTTCCCACACTTCCTGAGAAAAGTCCTACACCATTCGCTCATTTGGAGAATGAAATTCTTCTGTCTTCTCCATGGCCCAGTGGGCATGGCCAGAGGGCAATGGGAAGGGACTCAGATGTGGAGAGGCAGCCTGGAAGAAAGGTAAGACTGGGAAGCCTGTGCCCACAACAAGCAAGATGCTTTCTATTGTCAGCTCCGGGGACTCAGAGCAGTAACTGGCTCACTGGTGCCACACACTGGCACCCGGGGGTTCTGCATTACCTGAAAGGCCCCCCACGTCCATCTTCTTGAGGTTCTTGGCCTCCAGGATACAGACGGTGAGCTTCCCGGCAGTGGGCACGTAGCGCAAGGAGGTACAGATGTCACCCAGCTTCTCTGGCTGTCCAGGGAAAGAAGCAGCTCTTGGGTCACTTCCGCTACCCCAGTGGTCCCCAGTGTGGCTGGCCCCATCTTGCCAAGGCTGGCGAAGCAGTGATTTCTGGCTGCCTCCCTCAGTCACCAGCCCCCACATCTGTAGCTGAGGTGATCTTCAGCTTCTGACACCTCACACCACAGTTCCCAGCCACGGCCTGAGGAAGCTGATATTCAAGAAGGCAGAGGTCAGGCTACAGAGAAGGACCTGGCGAAACTGGCAGGTGTTTGGTAGGCTCAGATCCCCACCAAGCTGGGGTGACAAGGGTCAAGGAGCGGGTGCTGGGAGGCCAAGTGTTTCGGGGAGCCTCTTCCCTG
>CABHPH010138028.1:20555-48755 GCA_902168325.1 Peromyscus nudipes | reverse complement strand
TGCAGCCCCCTCTCCCTCACCTGCTCCCTGTCACTTGCCTAAACCATGTAGCAAGCCCAAGAGAAAGTATCCCTCCCTCTCTCAAGGGTCCCTTCAGGACAGACTAGTTTGTGGGTCACCTGTGATTTTTGAGGTTATCTAGAAACAGGACCTGGAGCCCCACAACTCCACTGCCAGGAGTGGGGCTCTGTAGCCCCTACAGCTCTGGTTTCTCCCATGGCCAGATGTCTCCCTTTCTTTCTGGGACACCTATGGCTTGTTTTCCTCTTTGTTCAGGACTGCAAAGGAACTGCTTGTTTGACTATGAACTTCCTTTTTTTAACTCCCCCACTGATCCAAACCCATTGCTCTCTTCCTCTCCCAAAGAAGAAAGGAAAGCAAGCCACAATAATACTTCTGTAAATTTATGGCCACTCTGTAATGTTTAATCACAGCTACGTGACTGGGGCCTTCAGAGCAGGCGTACAAGTTCAGCGCAAGGTGAATCTTGTGTGAGATAATCTGAAAGTTCATTCAGAGGTGAGGGCAGCAGCCTCCAGCAGACAGCGAGGTTAACAGGAGGTCACCTGCTTTTCCCTTCTGGTCTCCTCTACAATGTGTAAACAAAAGGAAAATGTAACTTCCAATGAACCTGGCATATGTTGTGCTCACACTAATCTTGGCCTGGCCAACTGTAAACAGTCCAATCTCCTGTGACTGAGCCTTTCCACCCATTCTTTGCCTGTTAGAGATGAAGAAGCACTACCAGAGATTGGAGACCAGCGCCTCTTGAGCCAGATCCTGGAATTTAACCTGGGGAAACCAGGGGTAGCCCTGGAGGTGAAAGATGTTTGCTGCCAGGCACTCAGAGCTGGACCAGGACACTAACCTCCTGTGGTGCTCTCAATCCCAATCAGCAGCCTTCACTGAACTCCTTCACTCCCTACCACAGAGCTAACACTCAAAGACAAAAATGGATGTTCCCTCAATTTGCTCACAGCTGAGCAGTGGAAGTATCTGTGATATAACTAAAACGAAAGAATGGATAGGGCTTTGCTGGCATCGGAAAGAGTTGAGGACAGTGTCTGCATAGAGTCTTGTATGACATTGCCTCTATTATAGGGCTGTGCTATAGTTTTCAGCCCAATTTAGACATACCATTTGGCCAAGAGAATTCTAAGAAATATATAGAAGCAGTGTTTAATACTCAGGGTTAGGGGCGTGCAGTAGCTGACCCTGGATAGCTTACAGGGGAAAAAATATGCTTGTAGACAACTCTCATTTATCATAAACCCTGTGCCTGGAAGTCTAGACCTGCTAGGCCAGAACTAATCTATGTAAGGAGCTTTCTGCTATACCTCAGGCCTAACTTCTTGCAGTTGGATGTGTAATGGGTGCTCCCAGATCTGGACTAGATTATTGTTTAGCATATTGTCCTGAATAAGTGCATTAATTAGGGTTTCTATTGCTGTGATGAAACACTATGACCAAAAGCAAGTTGGAGAGGAAAGGATTTATTTGGCTTATTGAACACATTATAATCAGTCTGTTATCAAAGGAAGTCAGGATACGAACTCAAACAGGACAGGAACTTGGAGGCAGGAAATGATGCAGAGGCCATGGGTGGGAGTGGGTAGGTGCTGCTTACTGGTTTGCTCATCATGACTTGCTCAGCCTGTTTTTTTTGTTGTTGTTTTTTTATAGAACCCAGGACCACCAGTCAAGTGATAGAACCACCCGCAATGGCCTGGGCCCTTCCCTATGATTCACTAATTAGGAAAATGCCCTACAGGGATCTTATGGAGGCATTTTCTCAATTGCAGTTCCCTTCTTTCAGATAACTCCAGCCTACATCAAGTTGACATAAGACTAGCCTGCACAGCAAATATTAATCTTGAGTTGGCCTCTAGAACTCCTTGCTCAGAGTACAGGCTTTCATCATTGGCTGCTGCAGGTGATAAAAGAAGTTTAAAGTACTGAGCATCCAAAAGGGCACACCCTTTAGCTGTGAGACCCCCTTGGAATTATGCTTGGTACCTCTCTGGGATCAGAAAGTAGGACACATATACACATAGATATACACTGTCTTAAACTACCATGGGTCTAGACCTATATACAGGCAGAAGCTGAGAAAAATGTACTGATATGAGGTGTTTATAATCTTCTCAAGGAGACCAGACCAAAGAAGTAACAGGTAATTTCAGATAGGCTATGGTACCAGCAAGTGAAACAGGTGCCAGAGACTGGAAGAAGGTTTTTCAAGATCTCTTCAAAGTGTGAAGGATCTGGACAGGAGAAAGAAAAGTAAGTCTTTCTGAATCAGAAAAAGCATGAATTAGGTGTGGGGCTGTGAACAGGAATGTCTGCCGTCTTCACTCGCTGTACTGTCATCCTGGCTGATGCAGGCTAAGCTTTGCTAGATGCCAGGCTCTGCAGAGCACTTCACCAAGCCAAGTTATTCCACTTTAAAGAGAGGTTAGTAATGGGCCCTAGAGCACATGAGTGAGAAAACATCAGAGGCCTGAGCTGATTGCAGCACCTCAGCAGAGTGACAGAGATGGCCTCAGAATAGCTTTTCACCATACCTGAAAGCTTCCTGGCCACCTGAACACCCTCTGTCTCCAACTCAGTGTTGTGAACCATGTGGGGATAGGAGTTGGAAAGATAATGCAGAAGTTTAGCTGAGGATGGCATCTTCAAGTCAAGAAGAAGGCATGTCACAATATGGAAAGGACTAGACAAGGGGACTAGCTAGAAAAAGGTGGTCATTTTCCAGTATCACCTTGGTCTGTACTTGGTGGTGATTTTCTGGTAGACATGGGGAGATCACAGGTAAAAGTATAGACTGCTCGTCCTCTCACTGTCTAAACTGTAGGTAGTCTCTAAACCCGTACTGATGGCCAGGCACTTGCTAAGGTCCTTCCTTGATGGCACTTAGTTCCCAGGAACAAGTCATGTGACAAATGCTAATGTGGAAAGTGTCCAGATGGCTCTGGTCCACAGGACATGGACAGGATGGGAAAAGGGAGTTGGAACTTGGGTGAGAGCCGGGGGCTTGGTTAGCTGTTACATTGAAGCAAAAGTCAAAAAGGTTTCTGTTCCTGTGAAGTTCCCAAAGGGCAGTGGAACCTTTGATTAATAATGACACCTCTGCGGTGGCCATGCTGACAACTGTAATAGCAAAGTGACTTTTAAATGTGCTTTCACTTACCATACCTCTTTTCAGATCCTAATTTGATGAAGGGGGTGGTTAACAAAACTTCATCTAATTTATTAATCAGAAACCCCCAATGAATTTCTGGACCCTCACAGCAGGCCATGCTCTAATGAGGAGATAATAAACACACAGATAAAATGCTGGATCAAGACCCCCATACCTTCAAAGAGTAAAATCCCACTGTTCCAGCCACATAAGAAGATAGGTTCAGTTCATGTGTGTAGACTAAGGGAGAGATCCCTCCCTCCAAAAACTTCTGAAAACAAGTGATTTAAAGCTTTCCCACTCCAAGGTTTCTTTTTCCTCCTGACTTCTCCTACCCATCCAGCTCAGCTAACAGGTGCTCTTGCTTCCTGGAGAATTTCAGAGACGATATAGTCAAAGAAGGTAGCTCTGAAAGCAGAGCTTATCCTATCATCTCAGGTCTGCTTGCATTCCTTAGGAAAGCCTTTGAAGACTGGTCTAGTCCTAAGGATTCTCAAGTGGGACTGTAACTCTCACTTCCTACTTCAGAGGAGGGACGCTTTGTGTTCATCCTCATTCTGCTCACACAGGCTTCGCCACTGGTTCTTTAGTGTGTCTTTCTGTATGTTCTCTTCCAAGGATAGAAGGGCCCTTTCAGTCAACTCCCTAGCGTCTACGTCTGGACTGATAGCTGCCTTTTCTCATGTTACTTGCTATGAATCAGGTTCAGGAACTGCTTACAACACAGACCTGACATTTTTACATCATACATTCAGCGTGTGGTAAAGACTGGGTAACAGTCCTTTCTCACCACACTCACTTAGCCTGATGTCTGCCCTGAGTACCAGCAGACATTAATTACATCCCCTTCCCATCCAAAACACACTTGGGCAACTCTCCACCAGAAACAACTAAGAAGCATTTTGTAGTATGTTTTTATATTCTTACACATTGGAAAGTAGTATTTAACAGTTCAAATGAACAAACAGATTTGGACTGATCAATATGGATAAGATATAAGAATGGATAAAAAGGTAAGTTGCATAACCTGGGCTCATAGGAGCTCACAGAGTCTGGACTGACAGCCAGAGAGCCTACATGGGACAGACCTAGTCCCTCTACATATGTGTGACAGTTATGTGGCTTGGTCTATTTGTGGGACTCCTGGCAATGGGAGCAGGGCTGTCCCTAATGCTTTGGCTCGCTTTTGGGAACCTATTCCCCATATTAGGTTGCCTTGCCCAGTCTTATGATATGCCATGCTTTGTTGATACCCATGGGAGGCCTGTTCCTTTCTGGACAGAAACAGAAGAGGAGTGGATTGGGGGTGGGGGAGGTAGGGGAAGGGAATAGGAAGAGGGGAGGGAAGAGAAACTTCATTCAGTCGGGATGTAAAATAAATGAGTAAATTTAATTAATAAGAAAAAGTGATGTCGCCCGGGCGGTGGTGGCGCACGCCTTTAATCCCAGCACTTGGGAGGCAGAGGCAGGCGGATCTTTGTGAGTTCGAGGCCAGCCTGGTCTATAGAGTGAGATCCAGGAAAGGCACAAAGCTACACAGAGAAACCCTGTCTCAAAAAACAAAACAAACAAACAAACAAAAAAAAAAAGAAAATGATGACAAAAAAGGTAAGTTGCAGAAAGTTACAATGTGTATGTGTGTGTGTGTGTGTGTGTGTGTGTGTACATGGCATAAGAATGCATAGCAGATACCAAGTTGTCATGAGAACATGTAAAGTGAGGGGTGGAGGTTGTTCTCAGTTACTAAGAGGTACTGTGCTTGCCAGTTTAGTCGGTTTGGGGAAGCATTCTTGGTTCTGCAATGTAAACTCACCCTACCCCCTGTTGCAACACTCTCCACATGTGGTCCCCTCAATGACTTCCATCACTTTCTGGGGGTTCACTGGGTATCTGCTCTGCCCTTGGCACCTCTCAAGTTTCAGCTCTTGCAGAGACTGGGCATGATGTGTGCATGTGATGTGTGTGTGTGTGTGTGTGTGTGTGTGTGTGTGTGTGTATACAGTAGCATATGTGGTGGCTTGAACCAGAAGCTGCCCTCATAGACTGATGTCTTGTCTAGCTCTTAGCACATCCTAGAAGCCTGCTTATCTCGGGACTTAAATACAGACTTCCCTGGCTAATATGTATAGCCATCTGATTACATTGTTGTTAACTGATGAGTTACACTAAGTGCTAGCCATATCTGAACATGAACTCATGATCTCCCTTTCTCAGCCTCCAAAGTGTTGGGATTACAGGTATACTCCAACACACTTGGTTATGATAGTTTTCCCTGCATATTCTAGACAGTTCCTCCAAACTTTTCATTGAGCACTACTATTGGTAAAATAAATTTTGAAGACTCACCTGTAATATATATTTATGTTTTTAACAATTTATTAATCAACTATAATTAGATATGAAGAGATACAAAAAGATATTCCAGTCCACACCTTTCTCCCCACTGCAGTTTGACATGGAACATTTGCTGTGTGATAATGCTCTTGTACACTGTAAAGATTTGTCACTCCTATTGGTTTTAGTAAAATGCTGATTGGCCAGTAGCCAGGCAGGAAGTGTAGTAGGGTGACCAGACTAGGAGAAGGCTGGGAAGAGAAAAGGCAGAGACAGTGTAGCCAGCCAGATGTAGAGGAAGTAAGATGAGAATGCTGGACTGAGAAAAGGTACCAAGCCATGTGGCTAAACATAGACAAGAATTATCAGTTAGTTTAAGCATAAGAGCTAGTTAGTTATAAGCCTGAGCAATAGGCCAAACAGTTTATAATTAATATAAGCCTTTGTGTGTTTATTTGGGTCTGAATGGCTGTGGGGCCGGATAGGATAGAAACTTAAGTCTGCAAAAATTATCTTGTCTTTAGAGGTGTGTGTGTTATGTTCACATATGTTTGCATATACATACTAACCAATTAATATTTCAAGGTGCATATTATGTATATAGGCTAAGAAAAATCCATCACTTACATCTCTGTATATAAATCATATTTCAAGTATCTTTTCTAATAATTTTAATCTTAAGGGCTATTTATCATGTCTGATAGATGTATCACGGATTTTACTTTCTAAAGTGGGTGAAACAGAGCTTGTCCTGTGGTTAGAGCTGTTGAGTTCTGCCATTGTTTTGATGCTTGCTTATACTTGTATTTTTGATATACCTTCCATTTATGGTCTCTTTGCAGAGATACTCCTAAACCCAGTTGTTTTGACCTGAGAATGTCTGATAGTTCAGTTAGCAACTCAGTAATATAGTCCCTAACCCAAACAATAGGATCCTGGAAGAAAAAAAAAAAACCAATCCAAGGCTACAGTCCCCTTCTCCTACTACATCTATGGCAAAATTTCTACCCAAACTTCTCACCTGCTGTCTCCCCACCCCTAAAAGGGGCAACTTAGTCAACACCAGTCAAGGTCCTGCCTCTGTCCCCTCAGCAAGATGCTGTGGTTAGTAAGATATGACCACAGGGCAACATGATTGGAAAGATGTTTGATACTGTGTCCCCATTCCAGAGGCTCCTACAGACCCCAGCTGGAGATGACTGTGGGGGCACCTTCCACCTATCTACCTCTCCCTTGCTCTGCCAATGTAACCTTAGGAGTGAAAGTCTTAGATAGGCAATCTAGAAACATGTATTATTGAAGTAAATAAATGTTTCTGAAGGTAATGTTTTCTTTAAGAAGAAACTGCTGTTGCTCAGTTGCCCACTGAAACAGAGTTTCATGATGCCTACATCCAAGTAGTGGGGTTACAAGAACAGCAAGGAACCAGCCACACACCCATGACTCACCTTTTCCCTTCCCTCTTTCCCTGCAAGGGAAAAGGGGACCAGACCCTCCTGGAAGCTCCAGGACCCAGCTTGCAGCATGGCCATTGTTGCAAGGTTCAGGTGGAGATCCAGAGAGCCCAGGAGGCTTCTCCAGTCCTAGTTTTGTCACCTGTGGAAAATCCAGAGGCGGCCTCTGAATTGCTGTGAGCCCCTGTGTATTGTCCATCTCCATGCCTCCTGGGCTTCTGTTTGTGCAGTAAGCTTGCAGCTATCTAGTTGTGCTTGAGACACACAGAGAGAGGCAGGGGAGAGGGAAGAGCCGGCCTATCAGCCTTCACTCGAGCATCTGGAACCAGAGATCTGTCTAAACTAGACACAACAGCGTTGAAAAAACTCCTTATTCAGTATCCTAGTCTCCAGAGTTGTCCAGGCCATAGAACCTTTAGAGATTTTCTTCTTAGCCTTTCTCACACGTTAGTTAAATTGCCCTTCTTCCAGGTCTGCCTCTTAACCAGTGTCACAAATTTTTCCCTCTTTATCTGCAGATGCCTCTGTATCTTGAGGGGCTCACTCAAGCACTTCTCCCCAAAGCACTTCTCTCTCCTAAAGGAATTCTGGTGCCAGTTATTACAATAATGAAGTTCTTATTACCCCCTTGTGATTGAGAACCTTGTCTTCTTGCCTTCCTTTCTTTAATTTAATAGATATGAGAAAACTCACATCTTCACACACACACACACACACACACACACACACACACACTACCCTTCTTGACCTGGATCTAAAGCTAGACTTCTCTGAAAAGTCCAAGAGTACAGCTTTAAGTTGTTGGGACCAGGGATGGATGGAATACAGGGACAAGTGGCCAAACGAATGGAAACACATGAACTGTGAACCAATGGCTGAGGGGCCCCCAACTGGATCAGGCCCTCTGAATGGGTGAGACAGCTGATTGGCTTGATCTGTTTAGGAGGCATCCAGGCAGTTGGACCGGGTCCTGTGCTCAGTGCATGAATTGGCTGTTTGAAACCTGGGGCTTAGTAGAGACCCTTGGCTCAGCCTGGGAGGAGGGGACTAGACCTGCCTGGGCTGAGTCCACCAGGTTGATCTCAATCCTCGGGGGAGTCTTTGCCCTGGAGGAGATGGAAGGGGGGGGTGGGCCGGGGGGAGGGGGCGGGGCGGGAGGAGGGAGAACGGGGGAATCTATGGCTGATATGTAAAGTTGAATTATATTGTAAAATAAAATAAAATAAATTCAAAAAAAAGTACAGCTTTAGGCTTTCCTGGCATGTGGTAGTATTTGTCATAGCTACTGGCCTCAGCTAATACTACATAAAAGCAGCCATAGATATGTTAGCCAGTGAACACAGCTCTGTTCCAATAAAACTTTATTAAAAAAAATAGGTGGTGATTATAGTTTTCCATCTTCTACCCTAGAAAATATTGGGGAGCATCCTTGTAAAATAAGTAGAGAGGCTTCTAGGTGAAATTCAGTGCCCTTAACTTAGCAGCTCAAGGCCATTTGTCCCTTGCTTCCTTTCTCCTAGTTATTTTATCCAAAGTACTCCTCAGAGACTGCCTTGTCAGCTTCCTTGCCTGGCACCCCCACCTCACCCCTGCCAGTCCCCACCTGCCTGGCCTGGGTCTATAAGCCTTTCTTGTGAACTGTGTCATCCTCTTAAAGTATTTTAGTGTCCATCACTCTGCATATGTTCATTTGCCAGCTTCAGTTCAAGACTGGACATGGCATCTCACTATCTTCCCTGTGCAGTACCCAGGAATGCCTGCTACACTGTTGGTACTGTGTGTGTTAAAGTTCTTCGTTCCTCTTCTGACATTTGCCCAGATGTCTGTATCAGGAAACATTTCTGAGGTCATGGAGGAGGCAAGCCAAAGCTGTTCTTTGAATTGCATGGCCAAGGGCATGGGGTCAGGGGAAATCCTGGCAATAAACACAGATGGGTCATGGTTGGGTCTGCTGTTCAGCAGTTTCTCTACAGTCTTTATCTTGGCTTGCCCTCAGCTGTTGATAGAAGCTTTATCTGTGATCACACTCTCAGTTGGGGGACCCTGAGCCTGCATTTGTTCTTGCTATGCCCTGCTGCCTCCTAAATGTACCTGCTGGTTGTATATTATGAAAAATGTCTTATGATGATGTGATGAATTTTATCCTGTCAGACTGTCAGTGAGCGAGGGACTCCTGTCTAGTGTTCTAATGTTCCTGTTCCCTTATGTAAGAAAACTATACTTACAGAAGACACAGCATATTTAGAATTTGGGGGGATTATATAAGTTTCTCAGAGACATACTATCATTATTGTCTTGTGCTCTATCCTGTTTAGCATGAAGAATTCTTTTGGCTGTATATAAGGTTTACACTCAAGTTTTCCTTTTGCCTCGAGGACATTCCTGCTTTTAGAGTAGTTTCTACAGGAATCACTGAGCATGTTCAAGAGGAAACTTGTCAACAAATCAAGTCTATGGGAAGCAGGGTGTGGCTCCTGTCGAGGTGTCCATTGCTGTGTGTACCTACCTTTGCCCCTGCCATTCTTTGCACCATGCTAGAAAGAGGAGGTTTTGGCAACATGAGGTTGGGCCAGTGCTACCCAGTAGAGCTGTTGCAGGCATGACCAGAATCCTCTGGGCTCTTCTGCACTACTTATGGGTACCTTCCCTTGGAACCCTGAAATCAGATAGCCAAGGCTTGGGCCCTCCCAGCATGGATGCATCCCTCTAGTTGGATCTTCCTCTGTCCTCAGATAGTCTTCTCCCTAGTGCCTGCCACCTGCAAGGATCCCAGGCTTGGTCCACTTGGCAGGTTAGTTTTGGAAAGCACAAGATATAAGTTTGGCCTATCTCTATACTGTCTCACCCCAAACAAAGGTCTTTCCTGAGACTTTGTATTTGTCCTGCTGTTAGAACCTGTCTGTTCTCTATCTACATAGAAGTTTTGCCTTTGACTCCTTTGGATTTTTCCAGTCTCTCTCAGCTACAATTCCAAAAAAGAAAGTCTTTAAGAAGTTTGTTCTAACCAGGCGGTGGTGGCACACCCCTTTAATCCCAGCACTCAGGAGGCAGAGGCAGGTGGATCTCTGTGAGTTCAAGGCCAGCCTGGTCTACAGAGTAAGATCCAGGACAGGCACCAAAACGACATAGAGAAACCCTGTCTCGAAAAAACCTAAAAAAAAAAAAAAGAAAGAAAGAAAGAAAAAAAGAAAGAAAAAGAAAAGAAAAAGTTTGATCTAGTTCAAGGTCTAAGTTCAAAGTTTAAGAAACTTGCTTTACATAGTGAGTTCCAGGACAGTCAAAGCTACACAGAAAAACCCAGTCTTGGGAAAAAAGAAAAAAAAAAAAAAAAAAAAAGAAGAGGTTTGGCCTTGCTTCAGGGGAGCTCCTAATTCAGAAACAGAATCAGTGAATATTTAGAAACAAACAAGGATGGGGAGGGAAGAACCTAATTTTAAAAACAAATTAAAAAAGAAAAACAAAACTGAACCAGTTGCATCGAACTGAACAGCGTAGCAGGTTATCCATGTTACTTACGAGCATGGTGTTTGATGGTGGGAGGGAGAGCTGCAAACAAGTCCTGAGCTCCATCTTCAATCGCCTTGTTTAGTTTTCTGGTTGTTGTTTTAGTGGTATATACAAACAATCCTGAGTCCACTTCAGATGTAAGGTTGATCAATGAAATGAAGATGTTGAAAACCAGGGTTCTCACCAGGGAAACAAAAGAGAACCTGTGAGAGTGTTGAGACTCTTAGTATTTGTGGGTGTCGGGGGGTTTAAGAGATGCTTGTGTATTTACTACATGCATATTAGTAGGTCATGTGTTGAAGAGCTTAGGTCCCCATAAGTTGCCTTCCCAATAGCAGGAAACAGAGATATTCCAGTAGCAGGGAGCCCACCTGGCGCCAAAATCCTTTTTTTCATAGCATTTCCCCTAAAAGAATCTTCTCAAAAAATAATGGCTGATTGCAGCACTGAGCTGGTTTAATGCAACTCTTGTTGTACCAGAAAGCTCTGTCTGAAGTGCTCCAGAAATTATAGATCATAACACAGGAACATGTGCCCAACTTGAAGGGACTCCTACTTGCCAATGCTGGGACAGTCTGAGTCCCAAAACAGTATATATAGCATAAGCCATTAAAAGTGGGGATCCCAGGCTGGGCGGTGGTGGTGCACGCCTTTAATCCCAGCACTCGGGAGGCAGAGCCAGGCAGATC
Source organism: Peromyscus nudipes (assembly GCA_902168325.1). Lineage (NCBI taxonomy): Eukaryota > Metazoa > Chordata > Mammalia > Rodentia > Cricetidae > Peromyscus > Peromyscus nudipes. The sequence continues at coordinate 37,590 of CABHPH010138028.1, read as the reverse complement.
TCTATGAGTTCGAGGCCAGCCTGGGCTACAGAGCGAGTTCCAGGACAGGCGCCAAAGCTACACAGAGAAACCCTATCTCCGGGGGGCGGGGGGGGGGGGGGGGGAGTGAGGATCCCATTAGTGACTACCCCAGTTGTCGTCCAAGAGCCTTCATCCAGTGACTGGTGGCGGCAGATTCAGAGACCCACAGCCAAACATTGCTCCATGCTAGGGGAGTCTTGCTAAGGAGAGGGCAGAGGGATTGTTAGAAACAGGCAGGTCAGGAATATCACAGGAAAACCCACAGAAACCACTAGCCTGGCTCATGGAAACTCAGAGTCTGAACCAACAACCAGGGAGCCTGCATGGGACTGACCTAGGCCCTCTGCATGTATGTGACAGTTGTGTAGCTTGGTCTGTATGTGAGATTCCTGGCAATGGGAGCAGGGCTGTCCTGGTGCTTTGACTGGCTCTTGGGAACCCCGTCCTCATGCTGGATTGCCTTGCCCAGCCTGAATACAGAGGGAGGTGCTTGGTCTTACTGCAGCTTGATATGCCATGCTTTGCTGAAGCCAGTAGGAAGCCTGCCCCTTTCTGAGCAATTACAGAGGAAGGATGGAGTGTGGATGGGGGGGGGGGGGGGGGGGGGGGGGGGGGAAGGAGGGGGAGAAGAAGAGAGAAGGGAGGCTGCAGTTGAGATGTAAAATAAATAAATCAATTAATAATAAAAAAGTGAGGATCCCACAGAGTCCATACCAGTAGGAAACCCATGCAGGAGAGAAAGAGCACTCCCTAATAGCAGAATGAATGCTGAATTAATGATCAATGTAGAGGGAAGGGAGGTGGTGTTTGTAGACAGTATTGATAACTTGATCAGGCAAGAGTCTTCCCTAGATGTTCTATATAAGGAAAAATATTTAATCAAGAGCAGTGTATTTGTGTTAGTTTAAATATTACCCAGGGAGCCCCAGCCCAGAAGGATGATATGGCTGGACCAGCAGCAGCCTCACTATGTCTGCCATTTTCAGTTTTCAAAGTCTGCTGACTGTAATCTTGCTGCTTATATGTACATGTGCTTATATCTGATCCTTGGCACCCAGCCTACTGGACAGAAATAAAACTGGACTATTGGGAATATTTTGAAAGTGTGCCTGAATTGGTGAATGCAAGAGTCCTTATGTCACCATATGCTGTATAATGATGGCCTTCAGCATCCTCTTCATACAGTAGCTTTGGAAAACACCAGTGTGTGATTGCCGTCAGACTCTGTAAACAAGGACTTGCCTTCAGAAAATAATGGGAAGATAACCCTTTTATCTCTGAACATGGAATGAGATAAATTTCAAGGTGCCGTTCTCTATTTTTGTGCTGTTGGACCAATGAGCTATATAAATAATTAACAGTTTAATACACGGGAATGTGATTGTAGCCATCAACCTCAGTTCTGTCACTCTAGTATTACACTCTGCAAATATCATTCTGTTGTGTCAGGACTGCTTTTGTAAGGTTCTTGAGGGCATGAAGTAGAACATACAGTTGGTGGATTCCATGGGCTTTTTTCACTAAGACTTGAAAATGGTGTCTTCGTAGACTGAGACCTTCTAGCAACTGGCCTATTTTTATTGAGAAAAAAAAGTTCTGTTTTTGCTGCTGTTCCTGTTTATATGGATTGTATTCATATTTTAAACCATTTTGATTGATAAATCAATATTACCAAGGGATTGGAGAGATGATTCAGAGGTTAAGAACACTGGCTACTCTTGCAGGGGTCCCAGGTTTGGTTCCCAGTATGTACACAGTGGTTCACAACCATCTGTAACTCTAGTCCCAGGAGATCCAATGCTCTCCTCTGGCCTCTAAGGGCGCCATGCATGCACATAGTTCACAGGCATTCATGCAGATAAAACTCATACACATAAAATAGAAATAAATCCTTAATAAATTCCCCAGTTTCTTACTAGTTACAGAGTACAGCCTCTTAATTAAATAGTTGAGGAATCAGACATCTTGACCAAGTGGTCAAAACTAGTGTTACCAGTGAAGAAGAAAGGAATACCCGGGAGGAGGACATGGTGTCACTTGTGTAGAATTCTAGTTGGAAATCCATATTGTATATCTGAGAAGACATCAGACAAGATGAACAGTAGAGGCAGAGGGACTACACTCTTCAAAAAATGTCAGTGTTGTATACGGAAAAAGGCTATGGGAATAGTGTAGCATGAATCTTAAAAGTTCTTATTAATAAAACAAACCCGGGCCAGGTATTGGGGTGAACACTGGAAGGTCAGAGAGACAGAACAAACCACAACTAACCTCACCTGGCCAACTTCTCAGCTGATCTTGTTTCCTCAGACTGGATGCCCCGAGCCCTCATCCAGAATGGGTCTCAGCTGAACTGCTGCTCAAAAGCCTGAATGCTTAACCAGGCCAAATGTTTCTCCAGGCCAAATGCTTCTCCAGGCCAAATGCTTCTCCAGGGCAAATGCCTCTCCAGGGCAAATGCTTCTCCAGGGCAAATGCCTCTAGTTTCTGGTCCTCACGCTTTATATACCTTTCTGCTTTCTACCACCACTCCCTGAGATTAAAGGTGTGGCTTTCTGGGATTAAAGGTGTGTATCACAGTGCCTGGCCGTTTCCAATGTGGCCTTGAACTCACAGAGATCCAGAGGGATTTCTGTCTCTGAAATGCTAGGATTAAAGGCGTATGCTACCACTGCCTAACCTCTATGTTTAATATTGTGGCTGTCCTGTTCTCTGACCCCAGATAAGTTTATTAGCATACACAATATTTTGGGGAACACAATACCCCCACAGAATAGTCCAGACGAAAGTCAACTCAAAAGATATTAACTAGATGTAGTGCCTGATCCCAAACAGTCTAGGACAGTGTGTTACCAGCAGCAAGGCTGTCAAGGACACTGGCCAATCTACAAAATGAGAGTATGAGGAGCACCAGTACTCACTAACTGAAGTTGAAGTTGCATTGTGGCTCTGGGCTGTACCCACTTAATTTGTTCATTGTTGAATTCTGAGCTCCTTGAGTAGAACTTGATGTTCAGAAAGCTCATGATAGGCATTTCTCAAATGAATAAGTGGGTGATTACTATGGGGCCTGCATTTGAGATCAGCCCAAAATAGTTTCTCCATAGACTGCCTCTAAGGCTCACTGCTAGTATGGGGTCTCAATGATGGACTTTTGCTCATGGTGAAAATTACTCTATCATCTGACATTTACTTGGTTTTTTTCCTAGTTGTAGTGTGGTCTGCAGCTGTATTTGCTTTTATTACATGTTCATTTCTGTGTTTCAAGAGTTAGCTGGTAGTAAGGAATATTGGGATTTCTGGGGTCCTGGTTTCCTTTGTCTGAATAACCATTGGTATGGGGATTGTGGTATTTTTCAGCTATTGGACCTCTTCATTCAGTGGGATTGGTCCACATACCTTGCTGACTATGGACAGCCCAACTGCAAGTACCTCCGGGTGAACCCTGTGACTGCTCTGACTTTGCTTGAAAAGTGAGTACCCAGCCCTGTGCTCTGTATGGGGAAGTGGGCAGTGGGGCAAGGGGTGGCATACAAGGCCATTTTCCTGTTTCCAGTGCCTTGAAAAACATCTTTGTTTTTGAAGCTAGCTCAGGTGCCGTCAGTCATCTTGACCATTGCGCTTGGTAGTCCAGTTGTAATTCTCAGCTCCAGCAAGCTGTAAGAACAAATCAGAATGGGATTCTGTATTGCTCTGTAGCCTAATTAGACAAAGTGTCTTTCCCTAGAGAAGACTGTAAGATGACTTAGTTTGGGCTCAGGCCAGTCTGGTCAGCAGAAGAGCATGTCCTAGTCCTCGGGGTTTAATGATATGTAGAGCAGAGCGCCTCAGAAATGTGCTTTCACTGAACTGGGTATCCAGCACCAAACATCTCAAAGCTAGCCACTGGTACACAGGTGCCAGTGCTATGCACTGCAATCTGGCTATGGGTTTTGCTAACCTATTGGGGTTGGGGATTTAGCTCAGTGGTAGAGTGCTTGCTTAGCAAGCGCAAGGCCCTGGGTTCAGTCCTCAGCTCCGGAAAAAAAAAAGAGAGAGAGAGAACTGGCAGACCCATGTCAAAGAGCTTTTTAAGACTGACTAGTCACAAAAGTACCTTTATCAAGGCAGTGTAGAAAGTTTACATGTATGGGCAGCCAAGCATGCTCCAACCCTAGAAAGGCAAGGGCTAGCATCCAGGAGGTCAGAGTAGAGCTTTAGACAAAAATAGGAATGAAGGTGTACCTTTTTTACTATGTGTGGGAGGGTGAGGGTGTTGGAGAATGTGCCAAATGTAAAGGGGAAGCAGAGAATAGACAAGAGTAAGATGCTGGGCTCTGTGTTTGAAGTCAAGACACATGCTGAGAATTGATGGTTTCATGTTAACTTTCTCCCATGGTTCTCTCTCCCAATGACTTTCTTCTCTAGGATATCTAGAGAGTAAGTATATTATTCACTTGGGACTTTTCCATCACTTTGAGGCAAGTCCTTCCAGTTTCCTCAATGATGCCAATAACTAAACTAAAGTCCTGGTCCTGTTAGTGGTCTTCACCCTGACAAACTAACCTTCTAAACCAGCCTGGTGCCACCCAGCTAGGCACTTCCTCTTTCTTTACAGATCTTTGGTTTACCAATTCATTTGGGGGTGGGAGTGATGGCAGGTACTTTTCCCATCAGCACTAGGGATCTCTTCTATTCAGCTTACTGGCCTGCTTGGTACTCTAATTGGCTCAGGGCCTGCAGTTCAGCTCTGACAGAGGAGCTCCTAGGGACAAGGCCTATCTATGACTTTAGGGTCTAGACCCCACATCTCTCATGAGCATTCCTCATTAGAGGCAAGACAGGCCCAGAGTTCTCATTACCCAGTGGAAATGGGGAGATAGTCTGATGTTTAAGCTGGTACTCAGTCACTTCTCTTGAGATCCTTTACTCTTCCTTAGGTATGGCAATTGGTGATGTCTCACCATTCTGGCCTAGCATGCAACAAAGCTGTGTGCTGAGTCCTAGCCATCAGTGAACTTGACATCTTTATCCCCATCATTGGAAAGCAAGGGCTCCCCAGGTCACTGAAATATCCACATCTTCCAGCCTCAGAGGAATTCTTTCTCTCCTCTGTTCTGTTCCTGCTTCCCCAGAGGCAACTGCTACCCAAGCCTGCCAGTCTCTCTTTCCAAATCTGACCCTTCCTAGTGAGTCAAGACAGAAGAACCCAGATCACTGACAGTACTATCTGAAAAAAAAAAAGGGACAAGGCCAGCAAAGTCCCTATGTCTCTAAAAGGTGGCCCAACTAGAAGAAAAGAGAATTCTAGGCTTATAGAAGGGCAGGAGAAGGGAGAGTTCACTTTGAGTTTTTCACATTGCTGGGTACAAACCATCAGGGCACCTGAGAGCATGATTCCAACCAAAGGCTTTAGTGGCCAAGAACAACTTGCCTTTTGGCTCTTTCTACAGAGTGCGGGATCCTCCTCTTGAACTACAGGCTGTCTCTGGTCATCCATTTCTGCACTGCTGTAGGAAATTATAACATCAGTGAAGCCAAATGTCCTGCAGATATAGAAAGGGCTTCTCTGTTTCCTTTTTCCTGTTGGTTTTATGTTGTTTAGATTTATAGCTTATCCAGCAAAAGGAAGGGAGTCCTTCAGAATAATCTAAAACTCTGCCAGTTTCACAAACAGAATTGTGCAACTAGTATTTGAAGTAGCAAACTGTGCTCACCAGGGCCTTAAGAACATTAAGGAAAGTCAAGTCATCTACCCTCCTTCCTAGCCTAGAGCAGGCTTCCACATGTGGGCAGGAGCTCCATGCTGGATAAAAAAAACTCCAGCCTGAAAGGATTATTCTGAGCTTAGACTAGGGAGAAAAGTCACAGAGAGCTTTGGTGGTCACTGTCAAAGAGCCAGACAGCTCTGCTTCCTTGCCACCCATATTGCCCTTATGGACTGTATGCTCTCCAGTGAATATATAAACACAGATGAGCACACCCAGATTGCCCTTATGGACTGTATGCTCTCCAGTGACTATATAAACACAGATGAGCACACATTGTGCATGGTGTGTAGCATCTATACAAGATGTACATTGCTTTTGTGGGATACCTGTCCTGATTCGTGGCCTCTGACTATATCCCTCTTCAAAAGACTGACCACAGAGGAGGAAAGAAGGCCCAGGATTGACCAAAGACCTTTACGAAGTATGCCTGGGAGTAATTTAGACCCTCCTCTAGACTTTCCCCATGCAGCCCTAATAACAGAGAGCCAGTTCAGTTCCAAGGACAAAGGTGCCAGCCGGCCTACCCCACCCATGGGCTGGCAGTCGGTGCAGAGGTTAGGCCAGAGTAACTCATCAGCATTGGATGCCACGGATTGCAGGCCCTCTACAGAGAACAGCATAGTCCTGGGTTCTGACACAGCAGTTTGGCTGGACCTAGAGACTGTAGTAATGTCAGTTTGTCCTTATTTTCTTTCACCCTGCCTCCCATTAGAGCCATTCGCCTGACAGAGCTATATCCATTATTTCTACTCCAGTACTATCACCTGCAGAGCTTTAACAGAACCCAAAACAAAGATCTGAGATTGTACACGATCATTGAGAGCTCAGGCTGTCTCTCACATAAAGCGTGGCTTTGTTAACTGAGAAGGTGCCCATCCCCTGGGAACCTGCTTCCCTCATCACTGTGCCCACATGGCATCATACTGCTTCTCATCCATAGTCCTGAAACTAATGAAGAGACTAACTCTTCATTTTTTTTTAGCGGCAAGAAAGAGTGACCAGCTAGAGTGGGGCTGAAAGTTGTACAGTGACTCTCAGGTGACTCATAATCTCTTGCAATTAATTTTAAGACAATATTTTTCTGCCTTACCTTCCAAATTCTATCTCTTAGGTCCCAGTAGACTAATGAAATAAGTGTATCCCAGACAATTTTAGGAGTCTGCTGGCCAGCAGAGCTGTGCCTTGTCTCAGACTCCTATAAAGGTGCTCATCTGCAGACATAAGGGTAGGCCAGATGGGAAAGGTATGAGGATAAGGACCTGACCCCTCCAAAACCAGCCCTTGACCAAAGGCAACTGAAGTTAGGAAGTTGGTGGGTGTCTGAAGGACAGCTCCATAATGAGTAGGTAACTAGACAGTGGGAATATTCTGGACTCCTCCACTCTGGATAATGGTTAAGATACATATTGCCGTCCATCTACTCCCTGCTTATTCTTTGTCTGGTACTATCTCAAACACCTTGCCCCCTTTCTCTCCTTCTCTGTTTAGGATGAAAGATACTAGCCGCAAGAATAACATGTTTGCACAGTTCCGGAAAAATGAGCGAGACAAGCAGAAATTGATTGACACTGTGGCCAAGCAGCTCCGAGGACTCATCAGCAGCCACCACTCCTGAATGTTGGCCTTGGGCCCACAGAGGCCATTTGCTGTAGCCCATGGTCCAGGATCTCTCCTGGGCTGGCCCTGCATTTGTGCATTCTTCCTTAAAGAGAGCATATGTATTTTTTTATTAACCCCTGTACAGTATTCACATAACCTTTCCCTGTAGTAAGAGAGGCACAGAATAATCAAGAACAGGAGGGGTTCAGGGGAAGTTACTGCCATACTTTCTGTGTTATCCTGGGAAGGATGCATTGTCAGTGCTAACATGATGAGCTGCCTCTTATCCGGGGCCCCACAAATTCATGGGTGCCTGGTGCTGGGAGTTGAGATGAGGAAGTAAAAGAATAATAATGTGTGTCCTGTTTGCTCTCAAGTGCTTGCTTAAGTGTATAGGAGAGCCTGGCAGACATACCGATGTAGTACACCAAAGCCAGCCTCAGTTTAGAATATCCATCTGCCTCGTTGGCTGACTTATTGCCTCATAAGAGTGTGGCATGTGGCAAGATGACAGTTTCACTCTGGTTCCCATAGGTGACAGTTTCATTAGTATAGTCTAACTGGGCCTTGTGGCTGGAGAGGGGTAGTTAGCTGAGTAAACACTTGGGTCCATGCTGAAAAGCAAGTTGCCCCACTGGGTAAGTTGTTTTTCTGGACCTTGAAAGCCAATTTGGGTCCCCCAAGGACCCCAGCCCCCTTTCCATTCATCTCTGTCCCTTCTTTCATGACCATAACACTTGGTTCTTAATATAGATTAGCAGTGGCTTCTGAAGGTTCCTGAGTCAGAGTCTCACACTTGCTTCCTGCAGCAACATCTCTAAATGGTCTGAACCCCTGAAGCCTGAAAACAGCCTGGGTGCCTTCACCTTGGGTAGAGCCTTATGACTGCTTGAGATTGCTCACTCATGTTTTAACAACAGCCTTCTGGCTATCATCTTTAAAGAAAATGTCCCAAGCTCTACATGGTGGGCACAACCTCCTCAGGACTGGATGTTTCTGGGCATGGATCTGTTACCATGAGGTAGACAGGGTCAGCTGTAGCTAATGGCTTGTTGCCTCTGGCCCAGCTATCATCAACTAAGTCGCATCGAAGAGACAAAGCTCATCTTGCTCAAGCCCAGAGCTCCCATCTTCTGAGCTGTTCCTTGGCCTCACCTGAGAGTATTTTTCTGGAGTCCTATCTTTGATCTCTGGAGCCTGGGCCAGCCAGATAGACTGCTGAGACAATACAAGGACTTTACTGTGACATTGGTCAGAAGCATCTACACACTCAAACAATTGTAGAAGCTGTTAGTCTGACTGCTGGTAAGAGTATTAATTGCATCATGAAACACTAACCAAGATGTCACAAAAGTGTCCCCAGCTTCAGTGATGAGCAGAGTTACTGGTCAAACAATCTCTCATTGCCTTTGTCACCAACATGCTTCTGGGACAGCAGTACTTCTCTATCTCCCAGCCCAACAAAGCTTACCCCATCTTGAACATACTCCACCCTTACCATAGCCATCTTGAATACCAACTGGAGAGAACAGCCTCAGGTGCTCTGCAGATGCCTGCAAGTCTCAACCTTGGGCTACACAATGGCCCAAAGGTTCAGGAGGAGAGTCTCATAAGAACACCAAAAACTTGATTAGCCAAGGAAAGGCAGGAGCCTGTGGGAAAGAAGACAAAGTGGTGTCTCTAAGCCCTGGATTTGTTGATAGGGCTGAGAAGTGATTCCACTAACTGAAGTCCTGCTGACTGAGAAGGAAAGAAGGCCCTTTGCCAGGGCTCGTCAGCCTTCAGTGTAGAGATCTCCAGTGCAGAAGAGAGACTGCTAGACTGTCACAGCATTTGTCCTTTAAGACTCCATCTTGCTGCCTGTCTAGTCTCCACCTCTGCAGGAGAGGAACTGTCACAGAGTGAATGAAAGCAGGTGGAGGAGCAGGACCACTACCTTCCACAGCAGAGTCCTGCTGAAGAGAATTTCATCCAATCTCAGGGTGTATGAGGGTGGCCACCTGCCTTTTCTCCTCCTGCCTCTACATCTGCATCTTCCTGCACTGTTCCCTAACAAAAAGCGGCATGCTCCTTCTGATCTGTGAAAGCCAGGGACCTACACTGTCAAGGTGATAATGAATTGATGAAGTAGGACTTTTTCTTTTTTTCATTTTATCCATAAGGCCTAAAGCTGAGCTGCCCTTGAGGGCTTGAGCACAGTATGCGTGCCTGTAGGCCTCAGGCTCTGGGACCTTACCTCAGATGCCTGCAGGCACACATATCCTAAAGAGTCTCAGGTGGGGTAAGACACTGCTGCCTGGAGGTCTGGCCTTCCAACCAGATCCATATCCCTGTAGACAGTCTGATTTGTGAGCTGTGGTTAGGCAGAGGCTCACTTACTTTTTACTGTTCATGGAAAAAAAAAACAACTGTCAGTACCAGGTGGCACTGGTGTGGGTAGAGAAGAAGAAGGCTACACATGGGAACCCACAGAGTCCCTGTTGGCAAAACGAGTACCTCCCAGTGACTCTATCATGCACCAGGCCCAATGGTCCATCTAGCTCCACAGCACCTAGCTCAGCTCCCAGGTCCAGGGGTGGCACTGGCCAGGAGTGTCCTACTCAAACCTCTGAGTGCAGGCTCAGTTGGCTTCACCAGGCCTCCTCCAGACTGCTTTTGCTGTGCCCTCCTCCCTCTACCCCTCCCTTTCTTCTTTTATTCATCTGCATTTTAGTCACTCCTCACTGATTTGTTGGAAATAGCCTTTTATTTTGCACAGTTCCACATTTGTGGGAGAAATGAGATCCATCTGTACCTCTAAAAGGAACCTTTTCCTCTCGTACTCACCTGGAAAATAGCTCTGCTGCAGGCGGCTACATAAGGGGGGGCTCCTCTGTGGAAAGAGCATGTGTATCCCATTCCCCTGTATACGTTCCTCTTTTAACTGCTATTAAATATGAGAACCTACATACCTGTTCTAATAGTCACTGTGTTTCTTGGGAGGGTTTTGTTTTTATCGCTTTGGCACAATGTGTCATGGTTTGTGGCAAATATTGGATGGCAGGCAATGTGTCCCCGCCCCCCACTCAGCTGACTGAGGAACAAAGCAAGAACGTGGTGTGGAGAAGCCATATTGTGACCTCAGGTGTTGTTAAGATGTATAACGGACACTTGGCACAGCCACCAAGAGAAGTACGTTGAAGTGCCTGTTTATGTGGGGGACTGGGGTGGGCTGTTTACCCACTCTGTGGGTACAGGATCTAGCCCAGCAGGAATGATATAGAATTACCTGGAGCTAAGCTAGCCTGGCAGAGGAGGAGCTGAGCAGCAGGCAGTATGAAGAAGGTCTGAAAGGAAGACAGGAGAGAGAGAGAGAGCAGGTGCTCCTTAGCATGGCCTTAGGATTCAACTGTAGGACACCACAGGAGTGCGTGAGGGGCAGATCACATTAAAGCTTGAAGATACCCCTAGCCTGTTACATGCTGGGAGACAGTGAAGGACCTTTGGACACTATGCAACCATGGTGAGGTCCTGTTCATGCAACAGGGCCAGCCTGCTCACCCTCATAAGAGGCTGGAAAGAACACCAAGCCACCAGCCTGGCACTGTTGTGGACTTTGCTGACAGAAGACCAGGGCTTCCATTCCTTTGATCCAGCAGCTGACTAGCTGGATCATCTTGAACAATTCACTTGCTAGCTCGCTAGTGGCATTAGAGTGGTTCCTAATTTACAGGGTATTATAAAATGTGAGAATTGTGAAGGTTGGCTGCAGTGCCTGTCTGGTATAGCCATGCACTATTGAAGGCCCTGTCTTCACTTCCCTCCAGTTTACAGCATGCCTCTCAGCTGAGCATCTCACAGATGTTTCCATAGCTGCCTTGTCTCCTGGCTTCCTCTCCAAGCCCAGCACAAGGCTGATGGGAAATGTGCACCTCACACCCCTGTGCAGGAATCAGGGCCACCAGCTGCCTGGCTCTGAGTAAAGCCAGCCTTCAAGAGAAGCCTGTCCTCAGTACCACCTGGAGCCTCCTCTGCTCTCACTTCGGTGTCAAAATATATACCTCCTCCTAATAGCATGTAGTTTGGACCCAGAGGTCCAGATTCCTTGAAATGTGGATGTGGGTGTGGTATACACACATGGGCTTTCCTCCACCCATGCTTCTTGCTTTCGGAAAGCAGGTTTGTGGCTTTCATCAATGTCTAAGAAAGGCATGACTAAAACACTACAAATGATAACAAAATCCCTGTTAGAGATAGAGCCTTCAGTGGTACTCACAGGGAGCCATCACTTTCTCTCCTCCCCAAGTGCTGGCTCATTTTGTTGAAGACTGGTGCTCACCCTTTTTCAGGAGCCACAGTAGAAGCCCAGGCCACCCCCAAAAGATCAAAGCAGCTTTGTCTTCACCAGTCATACCAGGATGTGTGCTGAAGGTCCCAAGGACTCCATACTTCGGGGCACAGGGAGATGACAAATGGTGTGGTCATTGGGCTGTACCAGGCTGCTCACCCCAGACAGAGCAGCTTCCACCGTCTCTGAGCACTAGCTGGAAATGTCTAGCCCAGGAAGGACCAGCAGCTCCTGAGAGACTGATTCAAACCCAGAGATTTTTTTTCACAGCTGGGCATTTTTTTTTCTTTCCTTTTTTTTTTTTTTTTTTTTTTTTTTTTTTTGCTTAGTGGGCAGGGGAGAACCAGAAGAGCTTCTGAGAGATGAAGCAAGGAGAGAAAGGGCCAGGCCTTCCCCCTGGAGGCCTCATTCTGAAGTTAATGGGCAGCATTTGTGGGGAATGAGAGAGCCTCCAAGCCCAAGGGACCAGAAGACAAAGGCTCTTGAGGAAGTACAAGGAGGAGGAGGAGAGGGGCCAGGATGGGCATTGTGTGGGAGAGCTCCCCCTCTATCTGTTTCAATCACTGCAAGGTTAGGGTTACCCTGCATTTGGGGCCCCACTGCATTGTAGGGTCTGACAGCCCTTGTGATGGTAATGGGGGCCTCTCCCAGGATACCCCTTCCTCTGCCAGCCCATACCAGCTTCCAGAAAGGAATGAAGCCCATTCCCTTGGGGTGGGGCAGGTTGCAAGCCCAGAACTGGACCTAAGATAGCAACCCCCTCCCAGTCTGCTAAGTGTACCTTCCCAGCCCAAGTCATGACCTTTCTCCCTCCAGAGCTCCAGAAAGGGAATGGAATCTGAACATCGAGACGCTTTCCTGGCCCTGAACAATCCTCTCTTTCTCTAGTCTCAATGATGGGTCTATTCCCTCCTGTAAATGGGTCTCGCCATCTCCAGCGTTCACCTTTGCTTGGAAGGGTAATTAACTGCATCTCCCTCTTGTTCTCCCTCACACTCCCCTCTCTGTTACCAGGCTCAGATAAAGCTGGGTGGATGGCTTTCTCTTCCTTTCTATTCCATGGGGTGCTTATTTCTAAAGCTAGTGGAGGAAGGCGCTGCTTCCCCAGCGAGCCTGTTCCCTAGAGAGCCTGCTGGGGAAACCACTTCCGCAGGCACTGTGAGTGCCCATGACAGCACCTCTAAGGCTTTTCAGGTTGCCAGGTCTGAACTACCAGTTCACACAAGTGTTTTCCAAGGTTTTAGGGAAGAAATTTTCAGGAGAGAAACTAAGGAACAGAGTGGAAGACTACATGGGTTCTGGACACTGAGGGCAGATGTGCAGATGCACGAAAGACAAAACAAGAACACATCGTCAATGCTTCTTAGAAACAGGAAAGCCTCAGGTGCAGGGCAGCAGGACCACAACCAGGTAAGAAGACAAGGACAGGCCCATCCAGGGACAGCTGGGCACCAGGCTAGTGGAGAAGCAGGTCATATGGGTAGGTGGTCTACATCAGCAGGAAGCTGAGCTTCTGACTAGTCATTTCTAGTTACTGTGGACTTGTATGGGGTTTTGTTGTTTGTTTGCTTGTTTTTGTTTTTTAAGACAGGGTCTTACTTTGTAGTCCCAGCTGGCTTGGAATGGTCATGTAGACTAGGCTGGCTTCAAACTCTCAGTGATCCCCCTTAGTGCTGGGATTAAAGGTGTGCCACCATGACCAGCCTTGTGTGGTGCTTCTGTGAGATAATGAATTCTGCAAAGGCAGGAACACCACTCCTACCTGAAGTCCATGCACACTCAGCATAGTAAACGTTGCATGGACACACACGACCCAGGTGTCACAGTATTGAAGCTGGCTAAGAACCAGGGGGAGAAGTCTCTGAGGATGATGACTTCTCAGGAGAGCCTGCTGCTAGCAGTTTTTGGAACTGCCACTTTGTGGTAGATAATTGACAAGCAAACCAGCCTTTAAGTTCATTTCGTTATGATTTTAAAATCTCTGTAAACATGTGCTGTCCCACTTTATTTATCCCACAAGCAGAGGAGCAGGTTGGAAGCAGATGGAGTCAGGAGAAAAAGCAAGTGACAGTTTAGTTCCTGATGAGGATAAGTCCTGGAGACGTGCACTCGTCTTTATGTGTATGGTGTGATGTAGTGGAGGAAGCTAGCAAAACTGAGCCTTCTCCCATTGAACTCTAATCTTCTTTCCCACATATAATTACTATTAATAGGATGGTGAGATTTTTTCCCAATGACTGGGACATGTATGTACTGACCCCTCCAAAAAGGTGACAATAGTACATTGTACTACTAAAATAAAAAATAGTTTTATTTTCTCACCAATGCATCCAAAGTTGCTTTACAACTATGAAGCCCATAGCTCCCTTGTCTCATGGATGAACCATACCTTTATTCACCATTTCTGAATTGATCAATATTCAGAATATCCCTAGCATGTGGCTACTATAAAGTATTACAAGAAGATATTTGTATGTACCTTCGGTATTTTTATAGCATAAATTTTAAGTAGGACAGATTGGTTGGTTGGTTTAAAGTTATAAATGTTTATAGAAATTTTTAAATCACATTTTATACTCTCTGTAAGATCTGACTCTATTTCTCTGTCCTCAGCACAAAATATCAATATTTTTCATTCTTGCTAACCTTTTAAGTAAAAAGAAATAATAAATGATCTTTCTTTGTTCTAGTTTACATCCTTTGATTTTTCAGTGAGCTGGGCATCTGTCAGTTGCTGGCCATAATGCTTGGCCTTGCTTCTGTTGGACTCTTTTCTTTTCCATGCTGGTCTGTCGCTCTTCATGTGGAGATTTCAACTGCTTGTTTGTTTTACATGCTTCCTCTAGTCTGTCTCTGAGTGTGTCCATGGTACATAGCAGTTTGAACTTTAATTTGTAAATAACAAAAAGCAACTCAGAAAGAAAAATGTAGAACTGAAAGTCTAAAAGGGGTTCCTAGGGATCTTAGCTCACTGACTAAACCATGTCATTCTGTTTTCTTCTGTCACCCCACCAAAGGGTGGAACATGTAATGAGACCATCCAAAAATCTCACTTGTCTCACAGTGGCTAACCCACAGCCACTTGGTCAGTTTTCGGGTTCCAGGCTACTCAGCAAAACCTGACTTCAGTGGCCATCTTGGGAGAGAAGGTGGCCATCTTGGGAGAGAGGGTCACCAAGTCCATAGCCCACAGCATTCAGAACTCTCAATCGGAGGCCACGCCATTGGGTTAGATCAGGAATGTTCCATGGATTGACAGATCTGACTAATGTAGCAACCAGTATCTACATGGAGAGTAAGGTTCCTGTCAGACTGGAGCAGCCAGGCCCCACTGCAGATACTGACCTCACAGTCAAGACCCACACTGAAGAGTAGCCCCTCACAGGACGATGGCAGAGAGAACCCTGAAGATCAGTCACCCTCAGCTGCTTGTGAGGTTCGAGTGGGGTTTTACTGTTGAAACATCAGCTTTACAATGATTAAATTTCATGACTAATTTCTCCACCTCAGATTATAAAAATACTAAGCCACATTTTCTTCTTATGCTTCACTTTTTGATGCATTAGTCCTTTAACAGTTTTAGTTTTACTATGTGATGAAAAATATGGCAGGAACAATGTGGCCTTTGGATCTCCCTTCCATGTGGCTGCTCAGTGGTCTCACAGCACCACCATCTTTATGGTGTGTGTGTTCCCATTTGTCCCTGGGTCTGCTCTGGGTTTCCACACAGTCCCCACTCATTCTGTTTCTGTGAATGTTGTTTAATCACCATATTTTTGTATCTGCTTCCAAATCAGGTCATTGATCCCTGTGCCATGCTTTTTCAAAATGTTCCAGGATAAATTCATCATTTTTTCAAGTTTCAAAATTCTATTGTGATTTTTGACTAAATATTAGACTGAATGAATATATGAAACAATGTAAAGATGAATGGGAGTTCACATTTGTAGATAGCTTAATGTTTTCTGCACTTGGATTCTTTTATTTATTATATGTTGCATGAATCCTAATTGGTCTTATAATAAAAACCCAGAGCCAGATATTGGGGTAAATACTAAAAGATCAGAGGAAACAAGCCACAGCCACTTCTCACCTCGCCAACTCCTCAGCCAAAAGAGGAAGATCCTGTCTCTATGAATCCTCAGACTGAATGCTCCTGAGTCCTCAGCCAAAAGGGGTGCCGAACTCCTGTCTCCTCCTGCCTTGCATTCCTTTCTCTGCCAGGCCATATCACTTCCTGTCTCAACCTTCCTAGTGCTGGGATTAAAGGCATGTGGCTCCCAAGTACTGGGATTTAAGGTGTGTGCCACCACTGCCTGGTTCTGTTTCTCTTTTAGACTGGATTAATCTCATGTAGTCCAGGATGGCTTTGACCTCACAGAGATCCAAATGGATCTCTGCCTCCCAAGTGCTAGGATTAAAGGTGTGTGCCACTGCCTGGCCTCTATGTTTAATCTAGTTGCTGGCTCTGTCCTCTGGTCTTCAGGCAAATTTTATTTGTTAGAATACAAACAAAATATCACTACAATTATACTCCTTAATGTCTGATTTTTTCCATTAATATTAAAAATGGAATTTCCCCTTATATCCTGTGTTCTCTCTCTTCCTCCCTCTCTCTCCCTCTCCCCCACCCTTTGTGTGTGTGTGTGTGTGTGTGACAAGGTCTTGCTATATGGCCCTGGATGACCTGGTACTTGCGTAGCTCAGGGTGACTTCAAAATTGTGCTGACCCTCTTACCTTGGCTTCCCAAATGCTGGATTTATAGGCTTGAGCACTCTCTTTTGTTTTGACTCTAGGAATGAAATGTACACAACTATCAGATTGCCAAAACGCTTAAGGTCTACTGTTTCTGACAAGATTTGGAGAGGCAGCCTTGTAACTCAATGCAGCTACTTGTGCAGAGAACCATTCAATGCTTGGTTTGCAGTTCCAAAAGCCACAAAGCTCTGAAAACTGGAAGTACTTTCTTGACTTATTTGGTGGCAACAACTGGACCAGATGTGAAGCCAAGTATCACTTTCATTTATCACTTAATACAGATAGGTAAACACAACAAAATAGGTAGTGTTTGGTTATGGGCTATTTCTCAAACCCTGCTGAAGGGATATGTGGCCATCTACTATACTGTCTTTCTGAAATAAATAAAAAGTCCTTAAACACACCTGGCCCCATGGATTTTTAAAAACATATTGTAGACCTGAATCTGGTAAAATAAAAAATAAAAAAAAAAAAGCATATGCCAAGACCCAGCAGTTCTGAGACTATTTCCTAGAGAACCGCCCCCACCACACACACACACACACACACACACACACACACACACACACACACACACAC
>CABHPH010138028.1:0-20545 GCA_902168325.1 Peromyscus nudipes | reverse complement strand
CACACACACACACACACACACACACACACACACACACACACACACACGGAAGAAGCCTGTCTGAAAATGTCTCATAAGCACTGCTTACTTGAAAAGCAGACATGTTCATCAGTGGGATACTGGGTCCATTATGACACATTCACCCAGAGGAATGCTACATAGCTGTTAAGATGAGCTATAGCTACATGTGTCAACATGCTGAATCAAAAAGAGCTGTCCAACAAAAAAGGCAAAGAATGCTAGAAAACTGCAAATTACAATTAGATTTTGAAAGCGAATTCATGGTAATGACTCTCTCTGAAGAGAAAGGGCATTGCCTGAGGGCACAACCAGGAGCATGTATTCTGAATTCCTTAGTAAAACAGGAAATGAACATTATAGAGTTCTGAGATGCTTTTACAGGTTCAGATTAGCGTTCTATATAATCTCTATTGATGTCTGCATAGTATTTTAAACTGTGTCTATTCATTTTTTTTCTTTCCTTGATTTTTTGAGACAAGATTTCTCTATGTAGCCCTGGCTGTGGCTGTCCTGGAACTCTCACTGTCAACCAGGCTGGCCTTGAACTCACAGAGATCCTGGGTGCTGGGATTAAAGGTGTGTACCGCCGCTGCCGCCGCCGCCGCCGCCGCCACCACCCATCTGTCTATTCACTCTTGTCTAATTTGCTTTCACTTGCTGATGATGGCACACACTGCTGAAGCAAACATTTCTGAGATTACTTTACATGCATATAAATAGCTCTGTAGGTGAAGGGAAAACTCTTTTCATTTTGATAATGTCATTTTTATTTCCTTTTTAAAAAATTTTCTAGCTGGGCGGTGGTGGCGCTCGCCTTTAATCCTAGCACTCCAGAGGCAGAGCCAGGCGGATCTCTGTGAGTTCGAGGCCAGCCTGGGCTACAGAGTGAGTTCCAGGAAAGGCGCAAAGCTACACAGAGAAACCCTGTCTCGGAAAAAAAAAAAAAAAAAATCTTTTATTGGAAATAGATTTTTTTCATATAACATTCTGATTATGGTCTCCCTCAGTTTCTACCAGTTCCTCTCTACCTCCCGTCCCATCTGAATCCACCTCCTTTCTGTCTTTCATTAGAAAACAAGCAGGCAGGGCTGGAGAGATGTCTCATAGTTAGGAGCACTGGCTGCTCTTCGAGAGGACCCTGGTTCAATTCTTGGTACCCATGTGACAGCTTCACAACTGTCTGTAACTCCATTTCCAGAAGACCTAAACTCTCACATACACGTACATGTAGGCGAAACACCAGTGCACACAATCATTTAAAAAATGCTTAAAGAAAACAAGCAGGCTTGTTAGGGATAGTAATAAAATATATAATAAGATAAACAAAAAGCCCACATCAGAATAGGACAAAACAAACAGAATAGGACAAAACAAAAGGAAAAGAGATTTTTTAAAAAGTACAAAAAATAGATAAAGATGCAGAGATCCACTCATTCACACACTCAGGAATCCCATAAAAACTGGAAGCCATAATACATGTACACAAAGGACCGATAGGGTAAGAAAAAGAGAGAAAAAAATCAAAGATAAAATTGAAAAAAAGGAAGAGCCCTGACACAACATTGCCAGACAAGGAATCTCCAAAGATGCTGTGGAGTTTGTTTTCTGTTGGCCATCTGCTCTGGGCAACAGCCTGTGGGAAAACTGTCCACGAATGGAGTCCTGTGAGAATTCTGATTGCTTGTGAGAAAACTCCATGAAAACAAGACAAGAGTCTTGCAACCTCAGTTTCGTCAAAACACAGAATTGATCTTGGAATGTGTTTTCATGCTCCTCCCAGGTGTGGCGGAGAGGAGCGAGTTTCCTTCAGCTGTTGTTATTCATGTGCCTCTAGGAAAAAACGTGTCTGTCCTTGTGACTGCATACTTTACTCAGGTGACTCTTCTTAACCCTCAGAGTATAAGTTGTCTGTCTGATGCTCTGAATGAAGTTGGCTGTTGCATGAGACGTTAGTCCGTCTCCGTTTTAGGCCTGCTCTTCCAGATTCATGCTGCCAACGAGAGCGGTGAACAGCAGCTTACCCTTAAGAGCAGTTTGTTTTCCCTGGGAGACTCCCATTCGTTTGCAAGTGGTTATCAATTGGAGATTGCTTCTAGGTTAGGGATGAGGACATGTGTCCACTTCTCCTTTCTGGGGCCCCATCTGGTGCAGACTCATGCAGGCCTTGCGCATGCTGCCTCTGTCTCTGTGAGTTCATGTGTGTGTATCAGTCCTGTTGTTGTTTAGAAGGCCTTGTTTTCTTGGTGTCCTCCATCAGCTCTGGATATTCCACTTTCCACCTCCTCTTCCTCAAGGTTCCCTAAACCCTGCATGGAGGGATCGATGGAGACATCCCATTTAGGATTGAGTGTTCCAAGGTCTCTCACTCTGCATATTATCTGGCTGTGGGTCTCCATATTCATTCCCATCTGCTGCAGGAGGAAGCTTCTCTGGGGATGGCTGAGCAAGACACTGATCTATGAGTGTAGCAGAATTTCATTAGGGATCGTTTTATTGCTATGTCCCTTTAGTAGAACAGTAGTATTTGGTTTTATCTTAGGTCCCTGGACTATCTAGTCCCAGGTTCTTGATCACCAAAGCAGTCTAAGGTATGGGTTCTGTTTTGTGGAGTGGGCCTTAAGTCACATCAGATATTGGGTATTTACTTCCACAAACTTTGTACCACCATTGCAGTAGCATATCTTGTAGGCGGGCCACCATTGTAGATTGAAGGATTTGTAGCTAGGTTGCTGTTTATCTTTCTCCTTTGGTAGCATGCAAAATACCTTCTAAGTATCAAGAACATTAGCCCGTCGGGGTCCAAGACTCTAGGTAGGCACCAGCTCAACTTCTCTGTGTTCAATGAGTTGTATAGGTATTATCTTCAGCATTAGGGCCTTGCCGTCAGTTTGTGGAGAGCAACCTATAGTCTTGGCAACAGTATGTGTTGTTTGGGGGTTCCCATGGCATCCCTTTGACCAACATCTCAATTAGATGTAACCCATTCCTGGTTACATCTGATGACAAGATGTCCTAGCTGGGGCTCTGTCCTCCCATTATTTGGCAATTTCATTTAGATAGCCTTCATATATGTATATATTTTAGGAAGCTTCTACTGTATTAAGTTTCTATACTACTCTTCAAATGGCCCTTAATTTTAGCTGTCTCTCCCCATATTCCCACCTTTGTCCCCCTCTTCCTTCTCTCTTCCCACTTGATTCTGTCATTTCAATCCCCTTGCCCTGCTTCTTCCATCCATAGCTATCAATTCTATTTCCCTTTCCTAGGGAGATCTATCTATGCCCCTAGTCCCTTACTCTATACCTGACTCTGTGGTTCTATAGATTATAGCTTGCTTATCATTGATTTCACTGCTAATCTCCACATATAAGTGAGCACATACCATATTTGTCTTTCTGGGTCTGGGTTACTCCACTCAGAATGATTTTTTTCTAGTTCCATTCATTTACCTATGGATTTTATGATTTCATTTTTTAATAGCCAAGTAATATTCTATTGTGTAAATGTACAACATTTTCTTCATCCATTCATCTGTTGAGGAACATCTAGGTTGTTTCCAATTTCTGACTATTATGAAGAACAGCAATGAACGTGGTTGAGCAAGTGTCTCTGTGCTAGGATAAAACATCCTTTGGTATATGCCCAAGAGTGGTATAGCTGGATCTTGAGGTAGATTGATTCCCATCTTCCTGAAAAACCACTATGATTTGCATAGTATCTATACAAATATGTAGTCACACCAGCAATGAATGAGTGTTCCCCTTACTCCACATCCTCGCCAGCATGAGCTGTCATTTGTTTTATTGATTTGGGCCATTCTGTCAGGTGTAAGATGAAATTTTGAAGTAGTTTTGATTTGCATTTTTTTAATGACTAAGGATATTGAACATTTCTTTAAGAGTCTCTCAGCCATTTGACTTTCCTCTTTTGAGAATTCTGTTTAGATCTGTACCTCATTTTTTAGTTGAGTTATTTGTTTTCTTGATGTCCACTTTTTTGAGTTCTTTATATATTTCAGATATTAACCCTCTATTGGATGTGTAGTTGCTAAAAACCTTTTCCCATTCTGTAGTCTGCCACTTTGCCTGAATGATGATATCCTTTGCTGTGCAGAAGCTTATCAGCTTCGTGAGGTTCCAATTTTGATTGTTGATCTTAGGGTCTATACTAATGGTATTCTGTTCAGAGAGTCCTTTCCTATGCCAGTAAGTTCAAGACTATGCCCCATTTTCTCTTCTATCAGGTTCAGTGTATCTGGTTTTATATTGAGGTCTTTGATCCACGTGGACTTGAGTTTTGTGATAAGTATGGATCTATTTGGATTCTTTTACATGCAACCATTCAGTTTGACCAGCACCATTTGTTGAAAATACTATCTTCTTTCTAGTGTGTATTTCTGCTGTCTTTATTAAAAATTAGGTGTCCGTAGGTGTGTGGATTTGTGTCTGGGTCTCTAATTCAGTTCCATTGATTGACATCCATTGTTTTTGTGCCAATCATGCTGTCTTTATTACTATAGCACTGTAGTGATTCCTATAGCAGTTCTTTTATTATTCGGGATTTGTTTTAGCTATCCTGGTTTTTTTGTATTTCCATAGGAAGCTGAAAACTGTCCATCAAGATCTCTGAAGAATTGTGTTGGAATTTTTATGGGGATTGCATTGAATCTGTAGATTGCTTTTGGTAAGATGGTCATTTTTACTGTATTAATTCTACTGATCCATGAGCCTGGGGAATCTTTCCATCTTTCGATATCTTCTTCAATTTCTTTCTTCACTGTCTTAAAGTTTTTAACATGCAAGTCTTTCACTTGCTTTGTTAGAGTTATCCCGATATATTTTATAAATTTTGAGGCTATCAGGAAAGGTGTTGTTTCCCTGATTTCTTTCTCAGTTTGTTTGTCATTTATATATAGGAAGGTTGCTGATTTTTGTGAGTTAATTTTCTATCCTGCTACTTTGCTGAAAGTGTTTACCAGCTGTTGGAGTTTCCCAGTGAACTTTCTGGGGTCCCTGTCATATCATTTGCAAATAAAGATAGTTTGTATTTTCTCTTTCCAATTTGTATCCCCTTGATCTCCTTCTGTTGTCTTATGGATCTGGTTAAAACATCAAATACTATATGGGATAGGCATGGTGGAAGTGGACAACCTTGTCTTGTTCCTTATTTTAGTGGAATGGCTTTGAGTTTCTCTCCATTTAAGATGGTGTCGGCTATGGGCTTGTTGTAAACTGCCTTTACTATGTTGAGGTATGTCCCCAATATCTTTAATCTCTCCAAGACATTTATTATGATGGGGTGTTGGATTTTGTCAAAGACCTTTTCTGCATCTAATGAGATGATTATGTAGTTTTTGTCTTTCAGTTTGCTTGTATGATGGATTACATTTATCAATTTACATATGTTGAACTATCCCTGCAGCTCTGGGATGAAGCCTACTTGGTGGCTGGTCTTTTTGATGTGTCTATATTCAGTTTCCAAGTATTTTATTGAGTATTTTTACAAGTATGTTCATAAGAGAAATTGGTCTGTAATTCTCTTTCTTTCTGCTTTATGTGGTTTAGATATTAGGGTAACTGTGGCCTCTCAAAATGAAATGGGCAATGTTCCTTCTGTTTTTATTTTGTAGAATAATTTGAGGAGTATTGGTGTTAACTCTTCTTTGAAATGCTGATAGAATTCTGCCCTAAAACCATCTGACCCTGTGCTTTACAAGTACTAGCCACCACTTCCAGTTTCCTCCCTGCCTACTTTCTCAACCAGTCACATGGCCTATTCTATACATTTCATGTAAGTGGAATCATTGATACATGACTAATGGGACTGACTTCTTTCACTTAGTGTAATTGTAAGCTTCATCCATGCTGTGGCATGTATTGGTACTCCGTTCCCTTTGTGACTGAATAGTATTCCATCATAATGGGACACTTTGTGTCCATTCACCCCAAAGTGTTTTCATCACTATATACCCTCGCAATACATAAGTTTCTGGTTTTTGCATGTCATTGATAGTACCTCTTATTTGTTGTTCTAAAAATAATCTTCATCCTAATAAGTATAAGGTAGTATCTATAGTTTTGACTTGTATTTTCCTGACAACTAATGATATAATGGTGTTGAGACTCCTCTGTGTTCCTGGGCATGGTGTGATCTTTGGGGGGAAATATTTCTTCAAATCTTAAGTGTTTTTCCAAGAAGGAAAAACAAAACAGTCTTGCTATATAGCCCTAGCTGGCCTGGGGCTCACAGTATAGACCAGGCAGGCCTCCAACTCATGGCAGTCCTGCTTCAATCTCCTGGGTACTGGGATTACAGGCAGGAGCCACCACCTTCAGCTCCTCACTTCTCTTTAACTGGGCTGTGTGTGTCTTTGTGCTTCTGGCCCGAAGACTTCTTTAAACATACTGGACGCTAGATCTTTAGCAGACACATGGTGTGCACTTGTGATTTTCTTCTGTTCTGTGGAGCTTGCTACTTTTTGATGACATCCTAAGAGATTGTACATTTTCATAAATTCTGAATTTATTCATTGTTTTATTGCTTGTTCTGGTGTGATATTTAAGAACCTAAGAAATGGTTGCAGAGGCCAACCAAGATCATAGAGGCTTATGCCAATGAGTCCTTGTGAATGTTTTCAAGTTTTGCTTTCACTTAGGTGTCTGATTCCTTTTGAATTGATTTGTGTGGATTATGAATGAGCTCTCCAAGTTTGCTCTTTTACACATAGATATCAAGTTGTCCTAGCATTGTTTGAAAACACCTTTTCCCATTGAGTGGTCTTGATACCCATGTTAAAGAATAAGTTAATCACAGAGTGAGTCTATTTCTGTTTGTTTGTTTGTCTTGAGACAGGGTCTTACCATGTAGGCCTGGCTAGTCTCCAACTCAAAGAGATCTGCCTGCTTCTGCCTTTCTGTGATTAAAGGCATGGGCTACCACACCTGGTTGTGGGTTTATTTTTGCACTTGAGTCCCTTTCACTGGTCACTAGATGTGTCCTTCAGACTTGGCTACTTATTGTATACTTGAGGCTGTAATCCAGGTCCATGCTGTTTAGATCACACTTAAACAATTTCATGTTTGGCCCTTTGGGACTTTCCTGTTGACTCCTGTATCTTTGATATGTTCCTGTTAGTTACGTCCTGCTGCTATAACAAAATACCTGAGCAAATCAACTTCAAGGAGGGAGGATTTCCTCTGACTCCCAGTTTCAGGGGTTCCCCTACATGGTCAACTGGCCCCACTATTAGATCTTGGCAGGGAAAAATAGCATAGCTATGTGAGTATGTGAGAGAGGAGACTGTCCCTCAGGGTGTCCAGGAAACAGGCAGAGGAAAAGGCTGGAGGGAAATCTACACCATTCAAAGTTACACACATAGCCAGGTCTACCTTCTCTAACTAGGCCTTGCCTCCTGACAGTGTGACCCATCAGTGGCTTAATGGCCTATTGTCGCGCCCCCCTCGTCCAGCAAAGGAGACACAACACCGAGCTCTTCTTCTTGCAGTTTATTCAGGCCTTAAATCAATCTTCTGGCTTCTAAAAGTTCCCCATCCCCCGGGCAAAGCCTCTCCCGGCCTTATATAGGCTCTGGGCAGCCAACCCCAGGTCGCCACGTGGGCATTGCCCAATAGGCTCAAGCATGCGCAAGCAAGCCACAACCTTCACTATAATTGTTTACCACTGGGAGCGCTCGCCGTCGGGATGGCGGAAGGCGGTAACCAGCGCCACCTGTAAGGCGTGGCTGCACGCAGCTCCCTACAGCCTATCACCTCTCAGAAGTTTGGAACGAAGCCTTCACATGAGTCTTTGGGGGTTACTTGAAACACAAACCACAATATCCCCAAACTCTTGATTTTTTTTTATAAGCATTTGATTGTGCCCAGGATCTGACATGCTAGACAAGACAGATACTCCACAGCTGAGCTTTATCTCCAACCCTCTTTATACTTTTTATTTTGAGCTAGGATCTGACTAAATTGCTTAGGCTGGCCGTAAATTCTCTGTAGTCCTGGCAAGCTTTGAATTTGGTCCTCTTGCCTCAGCCTCCCAGTAGCTAGGATTCCAGGCCTGCACCACCATACCCAGCCCTTTTGATTTCTGGTGCTACAAGATGAGGCAGCTGGCCTGGTGCCTCTGGCCAGCTCCATAGTCATCTTCACAGATCTTTATTGTCTTTTACTGGAGAATGATACCTTCAAGCCAAGATCTAGAGCTAGGAGTGTTGTCATGTGTCTATAACCCCAGCATTTAGGAGATGAAGCAGAAGGGTTAAAGGTTCAAAGGTTCAAAGCCATCTTGGGTTACATACCATGACCCTATCAAAAAAAAAAAAGGCAAATCCAGGTAACAAGGGAATTAGGAGTGATTGCTTTTCCATTCTCAGCAGAGAGAGCTAGATATAATGTTACATGTAATAACCCACACTGACACAGGTATCTCTAGTGGACTCCCTAGCTATGTGCATCTGTAAGTATGTATGCATTTGCGTGTGTCTCTGTGTTGAGGATGTGTGACGTGTTGCCAGCTCTAATCTGCCATTACAACAATCACTCAAGTGTCTCTTACTTAGTTAGAAACTGGGTCTCATGTACCCCTGGATTTCTTCAAATTCACTGTGTAGAGAAGGTTGACCTTGAACTCCTGATCTTTCTGCCTCTACTTCTCTAGTACTGGGATTACATATGTGTGCCTCCACACCAGGATGGAACCCAGGACTTTATGTGTGGTAGCCAAGGATGGTTTCCCCCACCACATGCCCAGAGATACCTGGTCTCTCATCATCTGCCAGCCATGCACATATTTATTCTGCCCTAATACAGTTTTCAGAACTGTTAGTTCATACATTTACTTTCACCTAGATTTTGATTTTTAATTGTTTATTAGTTCTTCAAGAATTTCATACAATGTGTTTTGATCATATTCACCCCTCTCCCACAACTCTTCACAGATCCACCTCCCTACCCTACCCACCCAACTTTGTATCTTTTTTTAAAAATCCTTAAAGACCTATTTGTGCTGCCCAAGTAGCCTTGGAAATGTAGTCTTCCACTGGAGGGTGGGTAACGTAACAAGGACCACACTTAGGGTAAACTAGCTCTCCTGACAGCTGTTGATTGCCGAAAGTGTTCCAGCTGGGGTGGAGTCCTGTGCCCAAATCCCTCTCCATGCTAGGAACTGGCCTAGGCTTGGGCTTGAACATGTTCTGTGCGTGTTGTCACAGCAACTGTGAGTTCATGTGCCCCATTGTGTCCAGAAGACAGTGTTTGCTTGTAGGACAGTCACCTACTACTTCTGGCTTGTACATTCTGTCTGCCTCTTCTTCCACAGTGATTCCCAAGCCTTGGGAGGAGGGATAGTATATATGTTTCCTTTAGGATCGAACCAGCCAAATCTCATCTGATTTTTAATTTTTTAAGATTTATTTTTAATTATGTACAGGGGTGTCTATCTGTATATGGATTCCCACAGAGGCCTGAGGTCTCAGATCCATGGGAACTCGAGTTGCAGAGCCACCTGATGTGGATGATGGCATTTAACCTGGCCCTCTGCAAGAGTGACCAGTGTTCTTTACCACTTAGCATTGCTCCAACTCTGATTTTTAAATTTTATGTTCTCACTGTGTGTGTGTGTTCTCTCTCTCTCTCTCTCTCTCTCTCTGTGTGTGTGGGGGGGTAGAGTTCAGTAAACCACTTTCAGAAGTCACTTTTCTTCCACTGTGGGATCCAGTATTGAACTCAGATTGTCTGGCCTACATCAGGAATCAGTTTTGACCCATCTTACTGGCCCTGTTTTAAACTATTATTTATAATAGATTCCATTATACAGAATTTTGAAATGTATGTAGTTTGTCAGTCTTTTCATTTAAGCCCATGAGTTTCATATCTTGCCTCCAAAGCCTTGCCCCCTAACCCAATTCTGGGATGATTTTAGTTTTACTTTATATTTAAATACTCAATCTAGTTGAATTTTATATTGAGCCATAGAAAATGCAGGTATAGATTTTTTTGTTCTATAGTAGTTATCTAAGATCCTAGATATCAATTATGACTGCCCTTTTCTTGTTGGGGTGCCTGTGGGCTGTTTCCTGGCCCTGTATTCTAGAAGTCTCTTTACCTCTGAGCCAGTGTGAGAACCTGTTAATTCACTGTGGTATCCAGGAGAGAGAGTCTCCAGCTGTGACCCCTCTTAAGTGCCTCTCAGTCCTCTGCGTGTGTTGTTTATCACAGAGGTACATCACAGTTAATTGTGAAAATGAACTTGAGAGGTGCCTGGGGGGTTTGATGGGGATCCAGTTGAATTTATTCCTTCAGTAGGCACTGACACTGAGTACAGTCAGTCTCTCTCTAGGTCTTCCTTTGTATCATTCATAAGTTGCATGTTTTGTTCTCATAGTAAGTCTTGAATTATTCATGAATTTGCCTTGCTCCTGGGAATTCGCATGGAGATTCACAATATTCACAAGAGTGTGTCATTGCTAGCATCCAAGAGAGATACTGAATATGGTTGTGTCGTAATAAACAAATTGATTACTGCCCTTTGCAGACCCGATAGGATTTCAGCTGGTTCCTAGAATGTCTCACTGGTCCTTGTGGTCTGTAGAAAATGGTAGTTCCCAATTCCTTTCTCAATCAAAGAGCTGAGTACTGGTAGGGGACAAAAAAAAAAAAAAAAAGACAGATCACTTTACAGAGGAAAATCCTTGAGGAAAGTACAGAGACATTTCAGATTTCTAGACCAAATTGGGAATCAAAAACTGGAAATAGTGACAGATTTGAGGAAATGCCAGTAAATTAAAATATAAATAATGTGAACAATGTTTTATACAATTTGTAGAAATAAATCTGAAATCTAAGGAAGATAATATAGTACCAAAATTGAATGTATATACATATATAAAGGTATATATGCATATATATACACATACATACATACATACATACATACATACATACATACATACATGTTGCAGATTGAACCAGGAAGATAGAGGAAAACCCCAAAGCCAATCAGAATGGAAAAAGGGAGAGAGGGCTGCTCCAGAGCTGTGGCCAGTAGTTAGAGATTATTTCTGTATTTCTGAATGTTTTCCTAATTTACTTGAGAAAACCCACTAGAGCATACTGCAGTAATGGAATAATGGCCAGGACTGCACTTTCCGGGCTGCAAAGGACTTCTAACCCCCTGTTAATGATGGCCTTCCTAGAGTTTATTGAGTTAAGGGTTTTCTTCTATTCCTAGCCCATCGTTAAGTTAGTACCTGAAGTTTACACTGAATGGTAGCCATGTTGTTTCAGTCTTTCATTGAAACGTTCACCATTAAAATCTCTAACTGTAGTAATGTTCCTTTGCTGAAGCACCTTTTAGTTCACTTATGCCTTTGCCCCACTTGGTCAAGGTGCTGCTGTCTTGGTGAACTTCTAGGTGTTATTTGGTAATAAATAGAATTTTTTTGTATGAATAATAAAAGGTAAGATTTATCTGAACCCTCCTCCTCCTCTCTTCTTTTGAGATAAGGTCTCAATATGTGGCCCTGACTGGCCTGGAGTGTGATATGTAGACAAAGCTGGACTCACAGAGATCCATCTGCCTCTGCCTCCAGAGTAGTGGGGTAAAAGGCAGGCACCACCACACAAAGCACTGTCTGTCTGTGCTTTCTGATGTCTTCAACAACAGAACTTGGTGTGTGTGCATGTATGTGCTTCTGTGTGTACAGGAAGTTATTGTTGTTGGTTTAGAAATCTTACCCTTGGCTTCAGCGTACCAAGAACTATCTGTTTCTTGACAGAATGTGTGAGGCTAACTTCCCTTTGTGAGAGCTGATGGGGAGGGGGCTGTGATTCCTGCAAGCTATCAGCTGAGGGGAGGGAGTAGAAGCAGTTGGAGTGGGCTGATGTAACCTAGGCAAACAGAAGAGAAAAGAATTAAGTGTGTACTGTCTCTAAACAAACTCTTACACAGTGTGAAGATGCCTGAGGATCCATGGCAATGGGGACATGGGGACGGGAATAAAGGTTACATTCCAGAAGCAGCATGAAGATGAGAACATAGGTCAGAGTAGAGTGCTCTTCTACCATGCCTAAGGCCCTAGCTCAATCCTAAACACCGCAAGAATAAACATGGAAATTTCTGGTTAACTAAACAGCCAGAAGGCAGGAAAATGATAAAGTAATGTGGATTTCATGGAAGAAAAATTAATTTTGGACATGTAGACGATGTTTGGCTTGATGAAGGTCTGGCCTGGTGGCATAGGCCTGTAATCCCAGCTACTTGGGAGACTGAAGCCAGAGAACGGGGCTTTAAGGCTTGTCTAGGCTAGACAGCAAAGTGAGGCAGGGGCCAGAGTATGGTCACAGTGTGAGATCACCCTGTCCAGTCATCTCTCCCTGTTATACAGTCGGAAAAATCCAAAGCCCAGCAATGGTAGTTCCATCAGCCATTCTGACTGCCTTCCTCTTGCTTCCTGTCTTGTCCTTTGTGAGATGTCCGTCCAGGCCTGGAGAGATGCTCAGCTGATAAAGTGCTTGCCTTACAAGCATGAGTTTGATCTCCAGACCCATGTAAAAAGGAAAAAGGACATGGTAGCAGATACTTGTAACACCAGTGTTGGGGCAGCAAAGACAGATTCCCTGGGACTTGCTGACCAGCCAGCCCAGCATACTTGGCAATTCACAGGCCAATGAGAGACCCTGTCTCAAAAAACAACATGGATGGGACCTGAGTAGGAATGACACCTGAGATTGTCCTTTAGCCTTCATGTCACACATGAACACACATGTACACCCCCTCTCCTACCATGCACACATACATACAAGGTGTGGATCCAGAGTTCATCAACATTAGAGGAAGTATTTTCAGGCTAAAAGAGACACAGGCTTGGTTAGAGACTGAAGGAAAAGCCTATGAGAAATAGGATAAAGTTACTTAAATGGAAGTGAGTGGGGACCTGGAGTACCAAGAAACAGAAGAACATGTGTCATGACCGTAGACACTGGACCCTCAGAGGGGTATCATTTATGTACCTGAAGTCTTTTGAGTCCATCACTAGACAAGCTCCCACCTTCTCAACCCACGTGTTCCTCTCTTCCCTCACCTCTCCCCTTCCCCAATAGATCATTCATGCTTTCACACCAAGGTAGGGCAATGCATGAATGAGGAAGATGGAAATGCCAGGCTGGTCTGTGCAAAATGTTCTAGAATACCAGGAGCAGTCTGGAAATGTTCAGAAAAACTGGGATAGCAGCACTGGATTTGGAAAGTGAGAGTTTACCAACAGGCAAAAGAAGGAAATGTCAAATGAAAAGATAGTAAAGGGATGTGAAGGGAGGCTTCCGAAGGAGCAGGAACTGATGGTGTGAAGGCTTCAGTCACGCCACACCCACCATACTGAGCAGATGAAAACACAAAGCTATACAGGTCTCAGAATGGGAAACCCTTGCCCAAACCTGGGAAATGCGGGCTAGGCAGTACCTCTGAAGAGTCATCCAGCAGAATAAAACCTAATCTGGATATGTGCACCTCCTAGAGTCCCACTCTGGGTTAAACATCCAGAGAAAACACCATTTACTGCCCAATGCAGTGGCAAGAGGCAGAGGACTCTAGGTGTCTGTTTCCAGGGTACAATGTGGTAAGTGTCTATTTTGAAATAGTCTGCCATAATCACAAATAGTCAACTAGACATACATAAAGCAACATGAATAGATAGATCTCAAAAACACTGTTTAAGACACTCGGGAGGCAAGGGCAGGCTGGTCTCTGTAGTTGGAGGCCAGCCTGGTCTACATAGTTCTAGGGCAGCCAGGGCTGCATCATGAGACCCTGTTTCAAAAACAAAACAAAACAAAACAAAACAAAACACACCACCACCACCACCAAAACCTACTATTTAATTTGAAAGATCAGAACTGAATCAAATGATACCTGTGGTACTAGGTCACCATGTAAGTCAGAAAGATAAGCAACACTGTTTTCAGGTTCAAATCCATCATTAGGATGTACACATACAAATGGAGCCTGTCTGCAGGGGAAGCTGAGGATGAGGGGTAAGGTTGGCAATTAAAGGGGACAAAGGAAATGTGATCTGCTGAAATATCTACACACAAAGGACCATTAAGACCTTTGTCCCATTTGGGGGCCCAGCAGGATACACTTGTAGCACAAATTGTTAGATCTTATTAATAAAAACAAACCTGGAACCTGGGGTGAACACTGAAAGATCAGAGAAACAGAACCAGCCACAGCTAACCTCACCTCGCCAATTCCTCAGCTGGTCTCATTTCCTCAAACTGGAAGCCTCTGTGTCCTCATCTGAATGGATCTCAGCTGAACTAAAAAGCTTAACCAGGTTCTAGTTCCTGGTCCTCATGCCTTATATACCCCTCTGCTTCCTGCCATAACTTCCTGGGATTAAAGGCGTGTGTCACCATGCCTGGCTGTTTCCAGTGTGGCTTTGAACTCTCAGAGATTCAAATGGATCTTTGCCTTCAGAATGCTAGGATTAAAGGTGTGTGTGTGTGTGTGTGTGTGTGTGTGTGTGTGTGTGTGTGTGCGCGCCACCATTTTCTGACCTCTATATCTAGTGGCTGTTCTGTTCTCTGACCCCAGATAAGTTTATTAGGGTGCACAATATATTGGGGAATACAGTATCACCACACACGCTGAACATAGTTCAGGGCATTCTGTGGTGGTATTGTGTTCCCCAAAATATTGTGTATGCTAATAAACTTATCTGGGGTCAGAGACAGAATAGCCACAATATTAAACATAGAGGTTAGGCAGTGGTAGCATACGCCTTTAATCCTAGCATTCCAGAGACAGAAGTCCCCTGGATCTCTGTGAGTTCAAGGCCACATTGGAAACGGCCAGGCATGGTGACCCACGCCTTTAATCCCAGAAAGTCAGCCTTCAATCCCAGGGAGTGGTGGTAGAAAGCAGAAAGGTATATAAGGCGTGACGACCAGAAACTCAAGGCCTTTGGCCTGGAGAAGCATTTGGCCTGGTTAAGCATTTGGCCTGGTTAAGCATTCAGGCTTTCAAGCAGCAGTTCAGCTGAGAGCCATTCGGATATGAGGACACAGAGGCTTCCAGTCTGAGGAAGCAAGACCAGCTGAGGATCCGGTGAGGTGAGATAGCTGTGGCTTATTCTGTCTCTCTGACCTTCCAGTGTTCACCCCAATACTTGGCTCCGGGTTTGATTTTATTAATAAGAACTTTTAAGATTCATGCTACAGCATTCTCTCCTACTGAAGAGACTGCGTGGGTGGGTGACAGGGCCCAGAGCAAGGACCAGGAGGAGGCTGGAAGACACCAGTCTAGAAGAGTAATCCATTTCCTGAGATCAGCATGGAGCTTCCATGGCTTCTAAATAGGAAAGACTACTGTTCCAAAAGCTCTCTGGTGGCCTAGGGGCTCATGGAAGACTGGGATGGCCAGCTATTTAAGAGCCTGCTGTAAACTGACAGCCAAAGACACAGAAGATAAAGCAGGGTGAGTGGGTGCCCGCCAGTGCCAGAACCCACAGAAATTCACTTCCTGACAGAAAGGAAGAAGTTACTGACATTCGCCATTTTGATGAACTCAAGGGCTACGAAGGCTTCCAATAATACAGCAGCCCCAGTGAGATGGTGCTCCCCACAGCCCCGTCCCTCCTCCAGACTTGGCTACTCTGGCACAGACAGCTGGGACTCTGGTTCTAATCCTGACTCTTCCCGTGGCTCCAGAGGTGACCTTGGCCAGGTTATACCTAATCTCTGCTTTCCTCTTCCCTTTTGGGTGCACTTTCTTTGGCTCCATGTCACTGTATTTCCCTAGTAATGGCCCCCAGGAAGGAAATCTTGGCTCCCTCCTCAAACCCCCAGGTGTCTTCAAAGTCCTGACATCCTCCTTAATCTTCCAGCTCTGGGACCCCACCCTGGAGAGGAGGAGCCACAAATTGGGATGGTAATGGCCCTGCTGATTGCATTAAGGGGTCCTAATGCAATATGCTCTCGTGGGGACCATCCATCAGATCAGAGGCCCTCCCCAAGTCCCTGCCACCCCAGTCACATTAGTGAGTCAGCCCATTTATCACTACAACACACCTCCATGGAGACTGGCCTAGACGGATGAGGGGCCAAATCAGATTTATGAGGAGGAATCCTGGAAAAAAAATCAGCCCCATCCATCTCTCAGACACCAAAGAGGGAACCCTGGTCCCCACTGCCTCCAACGCTCCATAGGGGAACAGTGCAATAGGTACTAATAGGGAAGCCAGCCACATTGCCTTTGTTTCCCCTGAAGGCCCAGAATGGCCTAGCACAGCCCTGGAAGTGGCCTCTCTCACAGTTCTGTTCTGAAGCAAAGCCCCTTCCAGGACCAGCAAACAGCCAGTGCTGTTCAGCTTCTGGGTATCCCAAGAGGATGACTGAACAGAGTTCTCTCTGGTTCGGTAAACTGCAGCAAGCCGAGGGTGGGAGGTAGAGGCCTGGGCCACATTTCCGTGGAAGGGGTCTTGCTCTGGCCTTCTGTCTGGACAAAGGTTTACAGAGGGCTCATTGTAACTTATGCTGGGCAGCCAGGCCACTCCAGCAAACGGGAGGCATTGAGGAGGAGGAGAATGGGGTGGGATGTCAGGGCTGATCACTCCCTTTCAGGCACTAACCTTCATGGACCCTGAAGCTTTTTTGTTTTAGAAGACATTATTTAAGAAAAGCATGCAGACCGGGTGGTGGTGGCACATGCCTTTAATCCAGCACTCAGGAGGCAGAGCCAGGCGGATCTCTGTAAGTTCGAGGCCAACCTGCTCTACAGAGTGAGATCCAGGACAGGCACCAAAGCTACATGGAGAAACCCTGTCTCGAAAAATAAAATTAAAAAAAAAAGAAAGAAAATCATGCAGAATTATGACCTACTAGGAACTCTTTTTGGGCCATGGGATGATCCTGTTCAGGCAGAGTTCCTACAGCTTCAGGCTTATTAACCTGGAACCAAAGGCTTTGCACTCACTGTCTTAAAACAAAAAAAAAAATCCCCACAACAGCCAATTGTCTCTGGCGGCAAGGCTTATCATCCCTGTTTGTATAAAAAAAAATGAAACCAGGTGCTGCAGAGCATATCTGTCATCCCAGCACTTGGGAGCTGGAGGCAGAAGGGTGAGGGATTGAAGATCATCTTAAAGTACAAAGCAGGGTTGAGGTTAGCCTGGACTACATGAATGAGACCTTAGCTCAAAAAAAGAAAAAAAAGAAAAAGAAAAAAGAAAGAAAAAAGAAAGAAAGAAAGAGAGAGAGAGAGAGAGAGAGAGAGAGAGAGAGAAAGAAAGAAAGAAAGAAAGAAAGAAAGAAAGAAAGAAAGAAAGAAAAAGTGACTTGTCTAGGATTATGAAACTTATAATTGACAGATGCTGATGGGACCAGGTCCATAGGCTCTTCTCACTGACCTGGGCCCCACTGCCAGGACAGAGCCACAGGACCATAAAGCTCAGCCCCTGAACCAGTTCATGCAAAGAGAGGAGGGGCTAAGCAAGCGCAGCTTGGTCAGAAATCCAGGGCTATCCATGAGCAGCTGTAGGGATACCTGTGAGCACAAGGTGCCCAGTAGAGAAGCAGGGCAGACTCCCCTAGGGGCCCAGCCTGGGGCCAGGACTTTAGTAGCATCTTGTAGAAGCCTTGCTAAAGTATCACCATCCATTTCCTTTCCCTTATGTGGCCCCTGCCCTCCTCTTTCTGGGCCTCTAGTTTCTAAATGATGAAAAGAGTTCCTACATGGCAGAAGAAACTGAGGATCGATGGTGGGACTCTTTCAGTGCCGCATCCCCCACACAGGGACCAGCCACTCACTGCCGGGCTTTCTTCATCCCCATCCCCACACAGGGCTTACATGGGACTTCTTCATCTATTCAGTTTGGGATTTGGTCCTTCTTTCAACCTAACCAGGTCTTCATACTTCTGCCTCCTTCGACAACTCTGCTGCCCCATTCCTGAGCACTAGGGTTTAGAGTGTGTGCCCCAGGTCACGCAGACTGCAGAGTGTGAGCTGCACCCTAAGGAAAGTTGTATAGCCTGGACCCAGTCAGCTGGGCCTGAACAAGACTCATACCCACATCCTCCCAAAGTGTATGTGTATGCTATAAACAAAAGCCCCAGCGAAACAGCAGTCTGTGGATCAGGAAGCTGTGTCCAAACATGCCTCCCACCCTGCTCACATCTGTATGTGTGTGTGTGTGTGTGTGTGTGTGTGTGTGTGTGTGTGTGTGTGTGTCCCTGGGTTGGAAAGGGGCTGTGATTGCTAACTTTTGAATCCCTGGAGAACGCGAAGATTCTCTGAGTTCTTTGTCATGGAAACAGACAAAGTGGTAATCTCAAGCAAGGTTAATTCGAATATGTTTGAGGCAAAGCCAGAGTCCTCCCTTTCAGCCTCTTTCCTCTCCACAGCCTTTAATGTGGGTATTCTGTGAGACTCTCGCCTAGGCTGCCTGCTCTCTCTGGGCTGCTCCTTCTCCAGTGTCTCCCATTAGCAACCATGTGCACACGAGTTCCCCCAATCTGTCTGCCATACCCTAGACCTCTACAACCCTTGGACAGCATCTCTGGAATAGCCTGAGGCCACTGAGGACAGCATCTCTGGAATAGCCTGAGGCCACTGAGGACAGCATCTCTGGAATAGCCTGAGGCCACTGAGAACCTAACCGTGACTCAAACCAAATTCATGACCTTGCTCTCAAGTCTCATCCTAAGTTCCCTAGCTCAGGACATCTCATTGTCACCAGGCACCCAGCTCCCCAACTAGGACTCCCCTATCTCTCCTCCCCCTCAGTTGCCAGATGTGTTCACAGGGACATCCCTTCTGGAATCTGTGTCCTCTCCTCTGTCCTCACTGTGACTGGATCTCATGTTCGATGTTCTGGGCTCAAGACCCACCTTCTGGTCCAGAGCCCCAGGTTTCAGTCTCAGTGTGTAGCTAGAGCCACTTTGACCAGCTGCTAAATTACCCTGGGTCCTCTCTGTTAGCTGGGGTTGACAGTGTCTCCGGCTCCAGGCTGCTGTGAGAGTCTATGAAGGCATGCATGGCACATAGGCAAGCGTTTTGTTATGTGTGCTTGGATTAAGTTATTCTTGTTATGATTACTACTGCTGTCTCCTCTCATCCATTCTCTGCCCTGTCGAATCACTCATAGACCAGGCAAACTGTCTACATTGCTCAGGCTGGTAAGACAGAGTGGGTTTTGAGCCTAGGTCTAAATGGCTCTGATGTTCTTCTCAGACAAGATACCTGACTGTTTCTAAGCATGAAAAATACATGGACACAGAACATCAGGACAGTGAGAAAGGAATGAAGCCAACAGAGTGAGAATTTTTTTTTGCAAGGAGGGTGGTGGTTGTGGTTGAGACAGGGTTTCTCTGTGTAGCCCTGGCTGTCCTGGATCTCACTCTGTAGACCAGGCTGGCCTCGAACTCACAGAGATCCGCCTGCCTCTGCCTCCCGAGAGCTGGGATTAAAGGCGTGCACCACCATTGCCTGGCCAAAGTGAGAATTTAATGAGCATGTCCAAGAGGCCCCAGATGCCTGCAGAGAAAGGGTGTTGTCGGGCAAGGCTGTTGCCGGAGGTAGGGGATGAGTTCAATAGGAAACGTGGAGTTTGGAGGTGTTGGTGGTGACAAGGGGGTAGAAAGGCTGGGGTCCTTCTAAGACCCTTTTGGGGACCGCTGAGTGGGGCCTTGGAGGAGTCACGGGCGTTATTAAAATGGTCCACATGCAGCGAGAGTAGCAGGAATGGGGAGACTTACTAAGTATGGTTCCTCTTGTCTTCGGCCACCAGCGTCTGGTGAGGATTAGGTAAAGCTGCAGCCTTGGGGACTCAAGTGAGCTTGGAGCTGGGGTGGGAGAGCTTGGGTTACCACAAGGCCAGGGATTCTGCTTTTCCAAGTCCTTCTGAGAGAGAGAGAGAGAGAGAGAGAGAGAGAGAGAGAGAGAGAGAGAGAGAGTTTGAAGGAACAGAGGCCACAGGCAGGAGGAAGTAACTCTGGTCATTTTTAACCTGAGGAATCTGCCAAGTAGATCTCCAGCTTAGCTGGGGGCAATGAGTTAGCTTGGAACAGCAGCTTTGGAATGACACCCAGCAGGCTGGGGAAGCGGATGGGGTGGGGGTGGGGGGCTTGCTTCTCTTTCTTGGGCTTTTCTCCTAGACTGTCTGTCTGCTTCTGGTTGCCACTCTGTCTTCTGTCCCTAGTGAGAAGCAGTCTAGTGCTCCTATGAACCCTCCTTCTGCCACAAACCAACCCTGCCAGTCCATCCCTGTCCATTCAGCCACCCTGGTAAAAGATGGAGCCTGGCTTAGCAGGGAGAACCACCCCATCTCTGTCCCCACTGTGTTCCCAAAGAGAAGCTGGCTAGATGGGCTGCAATGGGGGAACAGAGAGGACCTTCTTGAGTGACCTCTCTGGGGATGCTTCCCTGGCATAGGGACGGGGGGCGGGGGGGGGGGGGGGGGGGGGGGGCGCCCCGGGAAGAGGGGGCCACACCCGGGCTTGTCTGGTCTTGTTTGTTTCAG
>CABHPH010138027.1:0-37339 GCA_902168325.1 Peromyscus nudipes | reverse complement strand
AAGAATGGCATACAGTTCTGCCTTTTGTACAGAGCTGTATGGACTTTGTACCACTTTACTTAAGTCTCCTGATTTATATCCTGCTTTCCCTGATTTATTTGCATCAGTATAGAATGTGAGGACTCCAGAAATTGGTTTTTGTCGTACAATGTGAGGAAGGACCCATTCAGTCTTCTTTATGAATTCTATTCTCTTGCTTTTGGGATAGTGGTTGTTAATCTCTCCCAAAAAGTTACTGCAGGCTCTCTGCCAGTATTCATTATCTTTCCATAGTGATGAAATTTCCTCATTAGTTAAAGGTACTACAATTTCTGCTGGGTCCATTCCTGTCAACTGGCGAAGTCTTAATTTACCTTTTTGAATCAAATCAGAGATCTTTTCTATATAAGTCTCTAATTTCTTATTTGGTTTACGTGGTAGGAATATCCATTCCAATATAATATCTTCCCTCTGCATCAAAATACCTGTTGGGGAATGTCTGGAAGGGAATATGACAAGAATGCATTTAAGTTCTGGATCCACACGATCCACATGTGCTTCTCGAATTGTCTTTTCTACTAGAGCCAATTCCTTCTCAGCTTCGGCTGATAATTCTCTTGGACTATTTAATTCTTTGTCCCCTTCTAGAGTATTAGCCAAATTTTGTAGTCCATCTTTGGGTATTCCCATGATACCCAGTAAGTTGGAAATGCTTCCTAATAACTTTTGAAAATCATTAAGAGTCTTCAATCGATCTCTCCTTAGTTGTACCTTTTGGGGTCTAATTTTTTGTAGCTCTATCTTATATCCTAAGTAATTAATAGAATCTCCTCTTTGTATTTTTTCAGGAGCAATTTGCAGTCCCCAGCGAGGCAAAACTTTTTTTACTTCTTCAAACATGCTTTCTAATGTGTCTGACTTTGGATCAGCTAATAGGATATCATCCATATAGTGATAAATTATGGATTGTGGAAACTTTACACGAATTGTCTCCAATGGTTTTTGCACAAAGTATTGGCACAAGGTAGGGCTGTTTAACATTCCCTGTGGGAGGACCTTCCATTGATATCTCTTGACTGGCTGAGAATTGTTATAATTAGGTACTGTGAAGGCAAATTTTTCTCTATCATTTTCTTGTAAGGGTATAGTAAAGAAACAGTCTTTTAAGTCAATAACTATTATAGGCCATTCTTTGGGTAGCAGAGAGGGCAAGGGTATCCCAGTCTGTAGGGAGCCCATTGGCTGAATTACTTTATTAATAGCTCTCAGATCTGTCAGCATTCTCCAATTACCAGACTTTTTTTTTAATAACAAATACAGGAGAATTCCAAGGGCTGGTAGATTCTTCAATGTGTTGAGCATTTAACTGCTCTTGAACCAGCTGTTCTAAAGCTTGTAGCTTTTCTTTTGTCAAAGGCCATTGTCCAACCCAGACAGGTTTATTAGTTAGCCATTTTAAAGGTAAGGCAGTTGGTACTTCTGAGAGTTCAACATCAGTCGTGCTCTGTTTGTGAACAGCCTGAATGGTTGGTGACTGATTTTTATAGCATGTCATGATATTATTCCTAGAAAAATGCATTGGTCTGTATTCCTTTTCTGAAAGTGTAGGAATTTTAATCTGGGTATTCCACTGTTGTAACAGATCTCGGCCCCAAAGATTTACTGCTACATTTGCTACATATGGCTTCAGCCTTCCTCTCTGTCCTTCTGGCCCTATGCATTCAACCCATCTTGAACTCTGTTTTATCTGAGATAGGGTGCCAATCCCTAAAAGTTGGACATCTACCTCTTGAAGAGGCCAATTTGGATGCCATGATTTTGGTGTAATTATAGTCACATCTGCACCTGTGTCTACCAGGCCCTCCAGAACCAGGCCATTAATTCGAATTCTAAGCTTTGGTCTTTGTTCATTTATGGAAGTCTGCCAAAATATTTGTTTTATACTGTTCTTTGTAGACTGTGATCCATCTATCAAAGCTGTTTTATCATCCATTGCAGTATCGGTTTTTACATTAGGCATTGGTTTATTCAGTTGTCCTGGAGAGGAATTTCTTCCACAGTGGCTGGGAATGTTCATACTACGTTTGATTTGGGGGCCTGCAAGAGGCCCCCTGAGGTGTTTCCCGCCAGTAAAGGGTTGCCTTGTATATCTATTTTTGATCTGCACTCACTGGTCCAATGTCGGCCTTTGCCACATCTTCTACATAATCCAGGAGGTAGTTGGGGTCTCCTGTTTAGGCTATTTCTAGAAGGAGTATTACTTCTAGGTGTACCCCATGTACAGTTTTTACTTATATGACCTGGTGTACCACATTTAAAACATTTGGTACTATGGGGCCTTCTTTCACCTCTGGGATTTGTCTCTCCTATCCAAGCCTCATTACTGTAGTTAAGAGAATCAACACCATTAGTATGTTGAATCCATTCTTCCAAAGGAGCTGATCTGATCTTTAATGGTGTAAGTACTCTTCTGCATTCTGCATTAGCATTGTCGAATGCCAAGGACTCAGTTAATACTTTTCTTAATTCTTTATCTGACACAGCTCTTGTTATAGCTGTGTTTAGCCTTTGTAAAAAATCAGTGAAGGGTTCGTGCGGTCCCTGAAATATCTTTGTGTATACCTCAGTTGGTTTTCCAGGTTCTGGAATTTTTTCCCAAGCATTTAGAGCTGCTGTACGGCATAGGGATATTGTATGCTCATCATAAGTGGCTTGTACATTCCTGTCAGCAAAACATCCCTCACCAAGTATTTGATCTTGGGAGATCACAAAACCTCTGATTTTACCTTGTTGTTCTAAATTTTTTGCCTCTTCTCTCAACCAGCTTTTTCACTGTAACTGCTGGCTATATTCTAGAACAGCTGAAATTAACTGATGCCAGTCGTCTGGAATGATTCTATGTGAGGTAGACCACGAGTTTAACATCTGTTTTACGTATGTGGAGTGTATCCCATACGTAACTACTGTTTCCTTTATATTTTTAAAGTCCCTTGTTGAAATTGGTTGTAATGTATATGTATTATATGGCTCGGGGTGTGTGTCATCTGCTGGCTTCTGATGGACGATAACAGGATAAGCCATTGTATGAGAGCCATTTGGAGATGTTATAACCTCTATGGTCTTACCTTTCTGCTTATTAGGTCCCTTGTCATGTTTACTGAGAGTTTCTTCTAGGGCTTGCAAACAAGCACCTAGGGTCTGTTCTAGGGAGTGAACCTCCTCTCTTGCAAGGGATTCCATATTTCTCATGGAATCATAGAAGTTTTTATGTTCCTCAGAAACAGATGATTCCATGGACCTCATCTTATCAATTAACGATAATCTTTCTTCCTTATATACTGTCTGAGTAGCCACAACTTCACTCTGGAGAGTTAATGTTCTATCCATTAAATATTCATATTTATTATCAATAAAATCAATTTTGGGTACAAGCCTGTTTTGTAAATCCTGATTAGCAGATTCCAGAGAAAGAATCTTTTTCTGTAAGCCTTCATTGCTATCTTTTAAAGCAGATTCCAGAAAGAGAATCTTCTGTAAACCTTCATTGCTATCTTTTAAAGCCTGTATCAGTCCCAATAATGACTCATCTTTGTTCTTGTTATTAAACCAGTGTTTGAACACTGTGTGAATTATTACGATGAATGCCAAAATGGTACAGGCCAGATATGCCTTAGGAAGGTCGTATATTTCCAGGAAAATGTCATTCATCATACAGGCAAAAAGGTTTTTAAATTCTTGTGAGGTAATGTTGTCGGCCATATTACAAGAATTACTCAAAATTTGTTAATCAATTTTAAGGTGTAAAATTAGCAAGTACTTTTACTTGAAACAATACGTTTGTTTGTCTCGCTTACCTTTCGTGGTTTTGGGGGGTGTAGTAGCAGTTTTCAGCCAGCAGGTGGCGTTGGTACAGCTCCCAAGCAGGTCCTGCTGGTGACTTTGCTGGCCACAGGTGAAGGCGGAAGTCGAGATGGCAGGGGGCTTGAACCAGCACTCAGGGGGGAGGGGAATGCCTCACTCACAGCGGTTTTTCGCTGGTCTGGGGGCTAAGCTAGGGAACTGAGACTGGGCTAGATGCTCCTTTTTTTGGGGAATGGAACCATGTAGGCGTTCCCTGGTTATATGGAACTTTGTAGGTGCGTTTAGGTACCCGCCAGCCGGGAGGGAAGGAGGCTGAGGGTGGGAGCCACCCAAGCCTTTGGAATTTGCCCCACGTGAGCGCCAGATATTGGTGAAATTACTAAGGCCACTCCAGGATTTATTTAAAGGCGTAACTCACAAATGAAGGGATAGGTAGATGATGGGCTCTGGAAGAGACGCAGCGCAGTCCGGCGGTGTTCTCTGGAGAACTTTCCTCGGTCTACCTCTCGCGTTCTCTGGAGAACTTTCCTCCGTCTACCTCTCGCGTCCAGGTCCAGGAAACAAGAGAGTGCCGCGCATCCCGATCTCAGGTCTTCAGGCCCTCCCTTGGCCCCGCCTTGTAGGCGTGATTGTTACGGAAGCCTCATTGGGTGTTGGAACTTCCAGACCAAAGCTGGAGTGGCTACCCACTACACCAACCATAGAAGACCTGGAGGTCTGTACAGACAGGCAGTGACGAGGAGGAGGTCATGTGGTTGGTTTTACAACCAATGAGAAGGCAGAATAGAAAGTCTATGAAAAAGACAAACAGACAGGAAGTAGGTCTCTTGCTGAAGAGGACAACAGCAGCAGTGAAGGGTAAGGTTTTTAGTTCTGACCGCTTGGGCTTTCATCTCTGCATTGACTCTGTATATCTTATTTATCAAGACCGTTCATCTACATAGATATGATAGGATGAAAGGGTAGATTAATGAACCTACTTTTAAATAGCAACAACTTGTTTAGAAATGTTTTACACTGCTATAGATTTTTGTTTATTGATACAAATTTAAACTTAATTTTGTTATACTGTATATATATTTCTACTCTTCTTTGAGGTATTATGTTTGTGCAACTCATTTAAATTATAATGGATAATTAAGAAATACAGATTAATAGTTAGTCTTTTTTTGTTTTTTGAGACAAGGTTTCTCTATGTAGCTTTATGCCTTTCCTCGAACTCACAGAGATCTGCCTGACTCTGCCTCCTGAGTACTAGGATTAACGGCGTGCACCACCACTGCCCAGTGTAATTAGTCTTATATGATAATCAAACTTGTAGTCATGTTAGTTAAGCTTTCTAGGTATACATAGATATATTTCAGATAGATAGGTAAACTTCAAACACTTCAAAGACCTACAGAATATGGCATTTAAAATGTTTTAAAAACTTAGACTTTTCTGGACAATGAGACATCTGTTCCTGGCAGCACCAATTACTTCAAGAAGAATGATGGAAATTAAAGAAACTCACTATGGAGTTTGCTTTCTTTGTAGCAAAAGTTAGCCACAAGGCAAAAAAGTGCCCTTGTGTTGACTGCTGCACAATATGTTGTAAAAACTGGACATGCAGGACCCATAAGAAAGTGACCACTGAACTTTGCTTGGAAAAATGGTCTTTCAGGTTCCTG
This sequence comes from Peromyscus nudipes, assembly GCA_902168325.1. Lineage (NCBI taxonomy): Eukaryota > Metazoa > Chordata > Mammalia > Rodentia > Cricetidae > Peromyscus > Peromyscus nudipes. The sequence continues at coordinate 31,829 of CABHPH010138027.1, read as the reverse complement.
CTTCACAGAGGAAACTGCCAGACATTCTACAGAACACAGAGAGAAGTGACTGAGAGATTCTAGACCTGTGGGCTGAAGACAGATGCCCCAACTTTACAGAGAAACTTTGGATGACTGTCCAGGATGTCAGCTCTCTCTGTCTACTCTTGCAAGACTCCTGAAAGTTGCTTGCATCCATCTCCCATTTCTCAGGTAATATTATTTCCTTCTGAGGTCTTTGATGTAGTTGAAGCTAGATAGTTATAATTTTCCTTAGTTATGATAAAAGATAAGTTAGATATGAAACCTTAGACTCACAAATATAGGATAGATATATCTTCTTTAATTTTGCCTAATACAAATAGACTAGATATTATAAATAGACTAGATATTGTAACTGTAATTCTTGCTTGATAATTGTTTGCTATATGTAATTTTACTATGTTAAACTTAAAACCTTCCTTTTTGAAAAAAATAGAAAAGGGGAAGTGCTGTGGATATCACTCTGTATGCTGTGAATGTGTTGCTCTGATTTGGTTGATAAATAAAATGCTAATTGATCAGTAACCAGACAGGAAGTATAGCATAGGTGGGACAAGCAGAGAGGATAATTCTGGGAACAGGAAGGCTGAGTCAGGAGACACTGCCAGCTGCTGCCACTATGAGAAGCAAGACTTAAGATGTAAGATGTAAGGTAAGCCACAAGCCACGTGGCAAGGTATAGATTAACAGAAATGGGTTAATTTAAGATATAAGAACTAGATAGCATGAGGCCTGCCAGGGCCATACAGTTTATAAGTTATATAAGTCTCTGTGTGTTTAGTTGGGTCTGAATGGCTGCAGGAGCTAGGTGGACACAGAAAAACTCCAACTACATCCTAGAGCAGAGTTAGCCACTAGTTGACCATAGAGGCCAGGTAGTGGTGGCACACACCTTTAATCCCAGAACTTGGGAGGAGGAAGCAGGAAGATCAGGAGTTCAAGGCCACCCTTGATTGAACCACTCTAAAACAGAAAGAGAGCTGGGTGGTGGTGGTGCACGCCTTTAATCCAAGCACATGGGAGACTCATGCCTTTCTTCCCAGCACTAGGGATGTGGAGATACTAATATAAGGCAGGTGGAGACAAGATCTCCAGACCCATTTGGTCTGAGATTTTGTAGAGGTGAGAAGTTTCTAGTGGCTGCTGCTCTGCTTCTCTGATCTTTCAACTTTTACCCTCAATATCTGACTCTGGGTTTTTATTGTTAAGACTAATTAGGGTTATGCATCATAATCTCTCCTCTCAAAGCTCAGGGAGCTATGACGAATAGGAGGCAGAAATATTGTAGGAGACAGAGATGATGGACAATACCAAGGAAACAGTGTCTTCTAGGCACAACAGGACTGGTGTATACTTGAACTCACAGAGACTACAGCATGTACAGGGCCAGCACAGGTTCAAGCTAGATGGGGTCCTAGCACTGATAAGATGAAGTAAACACTATCTCACATCCCTAAACAAGATGCTATCTATCTCCAATTGACAGCCACTTGGAAAGAAAAATTAATTTTCTCCAATGGCATCAATTGGTATATAAACTATATTTAAGGGTAAGCCCCATGCCCAGCAGCAGATGACAAACACAAAATGAACTCAATGGTGTTTGTGTAGATTTTTTTTGTCTCATGTTGTTTATTTGGGCATTTTATTTTTAATCAAAAAGTTATTTATTTTGATTAATTTTCTAGCCCTATCACAGTTTCCTCTCCCTCTCTTCTTTCCTTCTAGTTCTTCTCCCCCAATCTAGCCTCTCCCTCCTCCATTCAACCCCTTCTTTCTCTTCAGAAAAGGGCATACCTCCCATATCAGCCAGCCATGAAATATCCAGTAGCAGTAAGCCTAGACACCCCCTCTCCTATTAAGGCTGGACAAGGCAACCCAGTAGGAGGAAAGGGTCCCAAAAGCATTTAATGGCGTTAGAGACAGACCCTGCTCCATTGATAGGAGTCCTACGAGAAGACCAAGCTGCAAAACAGTTACATATGTGTAGAGGGCCTAGGTCAAACCCATGTAAACTCTCTGATTGTCAGTTCAGTCGCAATGAGCTCTTATAAACCCAGGTTAGTTGATTCTGTGGGTTTTCCTGTAGTGTCCTTGGTCCTTCTGGCTCCCATAATCCTTCCTCCTCCTCCTCTTCCACATGATACCTCAATCTCTGCCTAATGTTTGGCTGAAGTTATCTTTATCTGTTTCCATCAGCTGCTGCTTGAAGCTTCTCTGATGACCATTGGGCTAGGCAACAATCTATATGTATAGCACAGCATCATTAGGAATTATTTCATTGATCTTTTTTTTTTTTTGGCCAGTCATGTTTGGTTATATTCTAGATCTTTGGGCTGTCCAGCCTCTGGGTCCTGGACCTCTAGACAATGTCAGGGGTGAGCTCCCTCTTATGGTATGTGTCTCAAGCTGGACCAGTCATTGGTGAGCTACTTCCATAATTTCTGTGGCACATTTACCCTCAGTATACATCGTAGGCAGGACAAATTGTAAGTCAAAGGTTATGTGATTGTGTTGGTGTCCCAATCCCTACACTGGAAATCTTGCTTGGTTATAGGAGATGGCCAGTTCATACTCCATATCCCTTACTGCAAGGAATGTTAGCTGGGGTCACCCTCATCAATTCCTGAGTTTTCATTGTACTAGGTTTCTAGCTTATGCCAGAAATGCCCCTGATTCCAGTTGTCTTTTCCAGTACTTTATCTCTGCATCCCCCCCACTTAATCCCTCCTGTTCCCATACCCATTCCCCCAATCTAGACACTCCCATACCCCTGTGATGTCTATTCACAGTGATATTCATGTGTACCCCCTTGAGCCTTCCTTGTTGCTTAGCTTCTTTGGGCCAGTGGATTGTAGCATGGTTATCCTTTACTTTATGACTAATATCCACCTATAATACCTAATATCCACACTATACTATGTTTGTCTTTCTGTGTCTATGTTACCTCACTCAGGATGATCTTTTCTAGTGCCATTCATTTGCCTGCAAATTTCCTAATGTCATTGTTTTTAACAGCTGGGTGATACTCCATTGTGTAAATTATCACATTTTCTCTATCCATTTTTCAGTTGATGGATATCTAGATTATTTCAAGTTTTTGGCTATTATGAATAAAGCTGCTATGAACATAGTTGAGCAAGTGTCCTTGTGGCATGGTTGAGCATCCTTTGGGTATATGTCGAGGAGTGGTATAGCTGCATCTTGAGGTAGACTGATTACCAATTTTCTGAGCAACCACCATATTGATTTTCAAAGTGGCTGTACAAGTTTGTACTCCCACCAGCATTGGAGGAGTGTTCCCCCTGTTCTACATCCTCTCCAACATAAGCTGTCCTCAGTGTTTTTGATCTTAGCCATTCTGGAGGTGTAAACATTGTATCTCAGAGTCATTTTGATTTGCATTTCCCTGATGACTAAGGATGTTGAGCAATTCCTTCAGTGTCTTTCAGCCATTTGAGATTCTTCTGTTGAGAATTCTTTGTTTAGATTTGTACCTTGTTTTTATAATTAGATTATTTGATTTGTTGATGTTTAGTTTCTTGAGTTCTTTATATATTTTGGAAATCAGTCCTCTGTCAGATGTGGGGTTGGTGATGATCTTTTCACATTCTATAGGCTGCTGTTTTGTCCTTTTGATGGTATCTTTTGCCTTACAGAAGCTTCTCGGTTTTGTGAGGTCCAATTTATTAATTGTTGATTTTAGTGTCTGTGCTACTGGTGTTCTGTTCAGAAAGTTGTCTCCTGTGCCAATGTGTTCAATGCTAATCCACACTTTCATTTCTATAAGGTTGAATGTGTCTGGTTTTATGTTGAGGTCTTTGACCCACTTGGACTTGAATTTTGTGCAAGGTGACAAATATAAATCTATTTGCATTTTCTACATTCTCAAATCCAGTTAGACTAGCACCATTTGTTGAAGATGCTTTCTTTTTTCCATTGCATATTTCTGCCTTCTTTATCAGGTATCAATAGGTATGTGAACTTATGTCTGGGTCTTTGATTCAGTTCTATTGATCAGCCCGTCTGTTTTTATGCCAATACCATGCATTTTTTTTTATTACTATTGCTCTGTAGTAGAGTTTGAATCAGGGCTGGTGCTATTTCCAGAAATTCTTTTATTGTACAAGATTGTTTTAGCTATATCCTGGGTTTTTTGTTTTTCCATATAAAGTTGAATATTGTTCTTTTTAGTTCTGTAAAGAATTGTTTTGGAATTTTGATGTGAATTGTGTTGAATCTGTAGATTGCATTTAGTAAGATGGCCTACCAATCCATGAGCATGGAAGATATTTCCATCTTCTGATATTTTCTCCAATTTCTTTCTTCAAAGACTTGAAATTGTTTGTCATACAAATTTTTTGCTTGCTTGGTTAGATTTATACCAAGATATTTTATATTATTTGTATGAAGCATGAATCTAATTAGTCTTAATAATGGCTGCACTGCTTCTCCGATCTCTAGGAAAGCTTTATGTGTCAGAACAGAAACAAAATACCATAAAACATTTGTAGCTACTATGAATGGTGTTGTTTTCCTAATTTCTTTATCAGCCCATTTTATCATTTGTATATAGGAGGGCTATTGATTTTTTTAAAAATTTGTTTTGTATCTAGCCTCTTCACTGATGGTATTTATCAGCTGTAAGAGTTCCCTGGTATCATTTTGGGGTCACTTATATATATACTGTCATATCATCTACAAATAATAATACTTTCCCTTCTTCATTCCCAATTTGTATTCCCTTAATTTTTAATTATCTTATTTTTCTACCTAATATTTCAAGTACTATATTGAACAGATTTGAAGAGGGTGGACAGCCTTATATTGTCTCTAATTTTAGGGAATTGCTTTAAGTTCTTCTCCTTTTAATTTGATGTTGGCTATTGGCTTGATGTATATTGCCTTTATTATGTTTATGTATGTTCTTTATATCCTTGATTGCTACAAGACTTTTATAATAAAGGGGTGTTGGATTTTGTCAAAGGCTTTTTCAGCATCTAATGTGATGATCATATGTTTTTTCTTTTATTTTGTTTATGTAGTGGATTACATTGACATATTTTCATATGTTGAACCATCCCTGCATCCCTAGGATGAAGCCTACTTGAACATGGTGGATGATCTTTTTGATGTGTTCTTGGATTCAGTTTCCAAGAGTTTTTATTGAGTATTTTTGCATCAATGTTCATGAGGGAGATTGGTCTGTAATTCTCTTTTATTTGGTGAGTCTTTGTGTGGTTTGGGTATCAGGATAACTGTGGTCTCATAAAATGAATTTGGCAATGTCACTTATGTTTCTATTTTGTGGAATAATTCCAGGAGTATTGGTATTAGCTCTTCTTTGAAAGTATGGTAGAATTCTGCACTAAAACTATTTGACCCTGGGCATTTATTTTATTGGGAGACTTTTAATGATTGCTTCTGTTTCCTTAGGGGTTATAGGTATATTTAAATTGCTTATCTGTTCTTTATTTAACTTTGGTAAGTGGTATCTATTGAGAAAAGTATTCTTTTCTTTAGATTTTACAATTTTGTGGAGTACACATTTTTGAAACATGACCTAATGATTATTTGGATTTCCTCAGTGTCTGTTGTTATGCTCCCCTTTCTGTTTCTTTTTTTGTTAATTTGGATGTTCTCTCTGCCTTTTAGTTAGTTTGAATAAGGGTTTGTCTATCTTGTTTATTTTCTCAAAGAACCAACTATTTGTTTCATTGATTGATGATACTGTTCTCTTTGTTTCTATTTCATTGATTTCATTCCCCAGTTTGATTATTTCCTGCCTTCTATCTCTATTGCTTCTTTTTGTTCTAGAGTTTCAGGTGTGCTGTTAGGTCACTATTATGAGATCTCTCCAATTTCTTTATGAAGGCACTTAGTGCTGTGAACTTTCCTTTTAGCACTGCTTTCATTGTGTCCCACAAATCTGGGTATATTGTACATTCATTTTCATTGAATTCTAGAAAGTCTTTAATTTCTTTATTTCTTCCTTAAGCCAGTGGTAACTCAGTAGGGAGTTATTCAGTTTCCATAAATTTGTAGGCTTTCTGTTATTTCTGTTGTTATAAAAATCAAACTTTAACCCTTGCTGGCCTGATAGGTTATTTCATTTTTTTGTAACTTTTGAGACTAGCTTTGTGACAAAGTATATGGTCAATTTTGGAGAAGGTTCCATGATATGCTGAGAAGAAGAAATATTCTTTTGGGTTTGGATGAAATGTTCTGTAGATACCTGTTAGGTCTATTTGCATCAAAATGTCTGTTAGTTCTGTTATTTCTTTGTTTAGTTTCTGTCTGAATGACCTGTCCATTGGTGAGAGTGGGGTATTGAACTCTCTCACCATTAAAATGTGAGGTTAGATGTGTGATTTAAGCATTAGTAATGTTTCTTTTGCAAATGTGTTTGAGGCATAGATGTTAAGAATTGCAATATCCTCTTGGTGGATTTTTCTGATGATGAGTATGTGATATCCTCTCCATCTCTTTTGATTAATTTTTGTTGGAAGTCTATTTTGTTAGATATTAGAATGACTGTACCCGTTTGATTCTTATGTACATTTGCTTGGAAATCTTTTCCCAACCTTTTACTCTGAGGTAATGTTTATCTTTGGTGTTGAGGTGTGTTTCTTGTATACAACAGAAATATGGATCATGTTTTCCTCTCCATTCTATTAGCCTGTGTCTTTATTGGGGAATTGAGCCCATTCATATTGAGAGATATCAATGATCAATGACTGTTAATTCCCATTATCTTATTGTTGTTGTTGTTGTTGGTAATTTGTGTGTATTCCCCTTCTTTGTGTTTTGCTGATGTGAGATTATTTATTGTCTGTGTTCTTGTGGATATAGTTAACTTCCTTGGGTTGGAGTTTTCCTTCTAGTACCTTCTGTAGGGCTGGATTTATGGTTAGATATTGTTTAAATTTGACTTTGTCATAAAATATCTTGTTTTCTTCATCTATGGTGATTGAAAGTTTTGCTTGGTATAGTAGTCTGGGCTAGCATACTTGGTCTCTTAGAGTTTCTGGCTTTTAGAATCTCTATTGGGAAGTTGGACGTAATTCTAAATAGGTCTTCCTTTATATGTTACTTATCTTTTTCCTTTTCAGCTTTTAATATTCTTTTTGTTTTGTGTATTTAATGTTTATATATTTTATTACATGGTACAGGAAATTTTTTTCTGGTCCAATCTATTTGGTGTTCTGTAAGCTTATTGAACTTTTATAGGCATGGCCTTCTTTCAGTTGGGAAAATTTTCTTCCATGATTTTGTTAAATACATTCTTTACGTTTTTGAGCTGGGTTTACTCTCCTTCTTCTATTCCTATTATTCTTATGTTGGAACTTTTCATAGTGTCCCAGATTTGTGGGATGTTTTTTGTTAGGAAATTTTTAGATTTAACATTTTCTTTGACCTATGCATCTATTTCTATTATTGTATCTTTAATGCCTGAAATTCTATATTCCATCTCTTCTATTCTGTTGGTGATGCTTGCATCTGTAGTTACTGTTTGCTTATGCAGATTTTCTATTTCTTTAATTCCCTCCATTTGTGTTTTCGTTATTGCTTCTATTTACATTTTCAGGTTGTGAACAATTTCCTTCACCTGTTTATTTCCTTTTTCCTTGGCGTTCTCACATTCTTTATGGGATTTATTGATTTCCTACAATTTCTTGTTTGTATTTTCCTCAATTTCTTTCTTTCACTTTCTTTTCTTTTTTTCTTTTTTCTTTTTTGGTTTTTTAATACAAAGTTTCTCTGTGTAACAGCTAGGGCAGTCCTGGAATTCACTTTATAGATCAGGCCGGACTTGAACTCACAGATATCCACTTGTTTCTGCCTCTTGGCATGCACCATCATGCCTAGCTCCTCACTTTCTTTAAGGGATTTTTTTTCATTTCCTACTTAAGGACCTTTACCATCTTCATAAAGTTATTTTTAAGGTCATTTTTGTATGCGTGTGCTTCAGCTGTGTTGGAATGTTCAGGTGTTACTGTCATAGGACTGCTGAGCTTTGGTGGTGCCATGTGGTGCTTTCTGTTGTTGACCGTGTTCTTACACTGGTATTTAGGCATCTGGGTTTGGGATGCTTATAGGTCTAAGTGTTAATTCCTGAGTTTGTCTTTGTTAGATGGGTGTCTTATTCCTTGGTTTCTATTTCTTCTATGGTCTCTGGCCTAAAGTGGCCAGGTTTTCTGGTGACTAATATGTCATCAGGTCCAGTAGGGTGTTCCTGCTGGGTTTTTTTGTGGCCTGTAAGACCTCTGGGGTTTGGGGGGCCAAAGTTGCCTCTGAGGTTCTAAGTGCCTGTGTGGCTGTGGGGTTCTGGGTACCTGCTTGTTCTCTGGGATTCCTAGTGCAGCATGGCCTCTAGTACAGCAGAAGTTTTCTGCTGACCTTGTGGGCTGGGATATGGAACTGGTGTGGGTGATGGTGGTGCAGTTTGGGGTGGTTGAGCCAGCTTTAGAAAGTGTTAGCTGGTTGTGGACTGTGTCTTATCTGGGGTCCCTAGAAAGAGCCTGGCCTCAGGTAAAGTGTAGTTTTCTGGGAATTTTTAGGCCAAACTATGAAGCCCTAGTGGGGGGCAGCATTGTAGTCTGGGGCTACTGGGTAGTCTTTAAGGAGTGTTAGCAGGTGGTAGGCAGTGTCTTACCTGGGATTTCTAGAATCAGTCTGGCCTCCAGTAAAGCTGTTGGAGTTGTGGGCTGGAATATGGAGCCCAGGGGAGGGTTGCTGTTGGGGGATGTTGGGTGGGTTGTAAGGAGTTTTAGTGGGTGGTGGGTGGTGTCTTACTTTGAGTTTCTAGGACCAGCTTGCCTTTGGTAAAACAGCTGGAGTTGTGGTCCAGAATATGGAGCCCAGGGGAGGGTGTTGGCATTTCTTTTTATCTTACTGGGTTTTTTCTCATATGTTATGATATTAGATTTTGTGGCTTTTGTTATTGCTGTGTGTGTTTCTTGTGATTTTTTTCTTAATAAAAACAAACACTTCTTTTTTTTTAGAATTTAATTTGTTTGTCTTCCAAAGTGAGAAAGGGAAAGAATTTGTGGAGTTGGATGAGTAGGGAATTGGGGAAGATCTGGGATGAGATGGCAGAGGTGACAGTGTGATCAGAATATATTGTATGAATTTTCAGTTAATAAAAAGTAAAAGAAAAATCCTATTTGTTATGCCCAGATCATGGGAACCCCCAAAAGACCACCACAGAGACCGAATCTCACTTGTAAAAGCAAAGAGCCTTTATTTTTCAAGCTCTGAGCTTTGTCTCTCTGTCTGTCTGACTCAGTGGTGAGAGAAGAGAGCCCTGAGCTCAGATAGGGTAGAGTTTTTATCATAGCAAAGGTTGCGTTGAGGGGATTTCCAGCGTTCAGGACCCTGACTGGCTGACACTTGTCTAGGGGTATCTCTAAAACAAAAATAGGTATGTATTAGAGTCAGGCACATCTGGCCACCTTATCTAATGGTTGGAATGTTTGGGATGTCAGATACTTCCCCTTAGATGTAGGCCCTCCCTGGGTGGGGTCAGCTTACGGCATTTCCTGGGTCTGGGTTTTGCCTGCCAGTAAGCCTGTCACAGAAGCTGTGTCTGGGCCTCTAAGCCTGTCATGGCAGCTGTGTGGTCAAGCTCTTTTGGGGCACCCACACTGTTGTTTCATCTACCCTTTTATATACTGTCTTAAGAAGTTTCCCTCCAAGATGGAGAACCTTAAGTTCAGAGGAAAAACTGCTATACAACAAATATACAGTGCCATTTAAATAGAGATTTATCTTAACATGTTGAAAATTATATAATTGGGCAAATTTTTTGCCTTGTGAAATAATCTGTCTTTTATGCAGGTTTGGGGGTGCTTTCAGTGCTTATGGAATGAAGGACACCTATCATTTCAGTGAGTTGATCCTTATCACCTCTTGGAACTACCTTTTTTCCTCTTGGTATTGCATTATAGCATTTGACATTCTTTCATTTTTGTCTAAGAGCTTTGGTACTGAAAATGAAAGTGTATGTTCTGAAAGGATATATCAGTACTTAGTTACATGGTGGCTACAAGATAAAGTGATTCTTTTAAGTTATAAAAATTAATTCAAATATAAAACTGAATAGCTCTTATAAGATTCCAGGATCTCTGGAAATTTGCCATTTAATAATACTGTGAGAAACACTGAGTTCCAAAAGCCTAATGAAATATGTTACTCTTTCTCCAAAAGAAGCAAATTATTTCATGGTGCTTAGGAGCATAGCCTGCCAAGAAAAGAAAAAGCACAGGCTGCATGATCACAGATCTGGATTTAAATTCTGGTTCTTCTGCTGAGAGGATCTCTGTTATTTTCTCATTAGGCTGAGATACTTAAAATATTTCTTATTGGCATCAGTGTGGCTGCAAACACAAAATCCAATATGGGAACCAAAATCACAGGCAGTGCCCAGCAATAGGTGTTTATCCAGGTAGTTTTGAAAATCCATACATTTACATTTATTCTTTAAGGTCCATGACAAGTATGAAAATTTCTACTTTAGCATATGATAATGGATATTATTATTATCACTATTATTATTGTTGTTATTATTGCATATGTATGTGTGCAGACCACGGCACAGGTGTGGAGATTAGAATACAACTTTTTGGCATCTGTCCTCTCCTCCTTTTATATTCTTTCTAGCCTTGAATTAAAGTTGTCAGTCTTGAGCAGCACATGCTTTTACTAACTGAGAAATCTTGCTGGCCCTAATAGAGGATCTTAGCTTAGAAAACAGTGTACTAGATCTTACTGCCTAAAACTAGGAAAATTATGTAGTAAGAATCTAATTCTGAAATAAGAATAGGACTTTGTAAATACCAAGTAAATGAAGGGGTGACAGGGGAAGCATCAACATTTTGTTTGAATAGTTGGATTAGATGAAACCTTGCTCTATATAAGAATGGCAATAACTAAGCACAATATATGAGAAATCTATATTTCTAAACATGTATACTACATCTTGGCCTCTCACATTGCCACAATCAAGCAACTCTAGTATATATTGTGCATTCAATGTAATAAAATTGTGGGTTGTGATCCTGTGTTTCTAATTGAACTCTGAACCCCGGTGTGGGAGTTCAAAATTATATACATATATATGTATATAAATTATTTTGATCATATTTTCTTCCCATTGTTATCTCTTCTTACCTCCTCCCTTCTCCTACTGAACACCTTCTTCCCAATAAATCCCCTTCCTACTTTTATGGCTTCTTTTTGTATGTGACTTCATTGAGTTTAATTAGAGTTGTTTACATGAGCATGGGTGGGTGTAGCTAAAAGTTTTCCTGGTCCTACCCAGCCCCATGGACCCCACATCAGCTTATAAAATAATCACTCAGAAGCTTATATTAATTCAAACTATTCAGTCATTAGCTCAGGCTAACTACTGACTAGCTCTTACATTTAAACTCAGCTCATTTTTATTAATCTACACATCACCACGTGTTCTGTGGCTTTACTTGTGTGCCATTACATGCTGCTATCTGGATGGCAGACTGGTGTCTGCTGACTCAGCCTTCCTTTTACCAGAATTCTCCTCTCTGCTTATCCCACCTATACCATACTTCCTGCCTGGCTACTGGCCAATCAGTGTTTTATTTATCAAACAAATCAGAGCAACACACATTCACAGCATACAGAACAACATTCCCATCAGGTGGGGGATTATTTACTTGATTCTAGTTATTAATTTTAGTACAAGATGATGTTTCCTGATCCATCAAGTTGTTGAACAGCAAAACAAAGGTGCCTTGTCAGATGGTGAGCCTTCCATCATCTAGAGTATATACACAGGGGTCAAGTGGTACCTGTGTTTCAGAATGGCTCACTGCAAAAGTTGGTGGATTAAAATGACCTCTAACTTCTTTCCTGAGGGCCAGGACTCTTGGATTCCTTTGGTTGGACCTCTGTGTATGCCTATGTAGGGTCATTATTCTGTTACTTTTCTCTTCAAAAGTTCTAGCAACCAAAGACTAGATATAACCCAAGAGATCTCATTATCTGAGTAGGGCTTTAATTATATGATGACTTTCTTTCCTTTTAAATTTTAATATTACATCATTTTTATGCAGTTGATTAAATAATAAACCTACCTTCTCACCCTTATTTGTGATTGTATTCATAAGCTATGAATAATTAGAAATAATATTTGAAACAAAGGTCTTCTGGGTTTATCTCATGAAAAAAATAATTAAACCATAATGAAATTTTATAAGAATAATCAGTCTCCCTACCCCCACTCCCAAAGACCACACACACACACACACACACACATACACACACACACTTACACTCACACATGGTGTACACATGCAGACACACTCACAATCAGGAGAAGTGGAGTAAAATGTTTTCTTATCCATGAACTTTAAACAGTAAACTGTATGGAGGAGAGTATCTCTGGGTTACTTATGTTATCTCTGTTAGATTCTGCTTTTTGTGTCTATCAAATGACCAAATCTTAGCTCTCTCAACAGATGCATCATAGGAATTGTAGGTTGAGTAGAGACAATTAGAGAAAATCATGGAGCTGCTATACCTCAGTTGTCTTAGGGCCTTGGGGACATCAGTTTGTTATACAAACACTCAATTCTGGCTAGAACTATGGCTACTATCCTTTAAATAACATGTAGAACAATGCTGGGCATGTGTTGACAGACTGATGATATGATTGAGAAGCTCTCATGGACATTAGGGCTGGATAATCCATACCAGAGAAATAACTGCCATCCAACATGACAAATCTCCTTTGTTATTTAGAACACCTGAAAATTAACCATTGTTGAACAAATATGAGGAACACACAAATCCTGATATCAAGAATTCCCTGCTATTCACTTCTCAGTTCTTTTTAGTTCCTACTGTTAGAAAGGTGGAAAATGATATTAACCATGGTCTCAGCAGTGTAAGCATTGTAATAATATCCATACTCAAATTTATGGAGTTGTTGCCCTGGGCAATACATTCCTCCAAGGCTTATAAGCATTGACTCTTCTAGAATGAAGCAACTAAGGTGAGGAAGATGAAGAAACCGAGATGAGAAAATGGTTGAGGAATGCAAAACTGCTACCATGCACACAAAGTTATGGTTAACAACCCCTTCATTGTTTGCAGTATTGAAATTCAATGTGGAATAGGAGTTCATTCTCTCTGTCTACCACAAATGTCTAGGGATCAAGCACAAATAAGATCGTTGCCTTCCACCATGACATGTCTTCTTTTTGTTATTCGGACCACCTGAAAATCAGACTTACTTGAAAAACATATAAATTAGACTTGGCAGAAAACTCCTTTACATGTTGTGCCATCTTGTTGGCTTTCCAACTTAGATTGGAAAACAAACTTTCTTTTACAAATTTCTAGTAAACTTCTTCAGAACAATACCTGAGCCACCCATGTAGACATTTGTAAATTCTTTATCCTACTTTTTCTACTATACATGTGCTTCACTAAAAAAAAAGTTACTGCCTCAATTGCAGGGTTCTATTCCTGCCTCCAGTAGATGTGCTGCACTATTTACAACTATGTGCATTGAACTGCATTTCTTAAATTCAAATAATTCAAGTTTCTTAACATTAAGCTGTAAGTGTCTGGGGCAAGGAAAAATGATCCTCCTGTTTGAATACCCATACTTAAATTACTTGTATATTGACTAACCACTTGTTATCTGGGTTAGCAGGCTAACCATATAAAGGATTGCCTCACTGCTCTTTGCCTGCTATGGGGCCTTAGTGGAAACTGAATGTTTGAAAATGGACCAATACCATGCAGCTTGAGCTGTGCCTTATGAGCTGGGTGCTATCTGACTCACCAAGTCATAAAGTAAGACATGCTTAAATGCCTTTTGGCCATTTGAAATTCTTCTTTTGAGAATTATCTGTTTATCTCTATATCCCATTTTTTAATTGGATTGTTTGTTATTTTGATGTCTAGTTTCTTGAGTTCTTTATATATTTTGGAGATCAGCCCTCTGTCAGATGTGGGGTTGGTGAAAATCTTTTCCCATTCTATAGGCTGTTATTTTTTTTCTTATTTACTGTGTCCTTTGCTTTACAGAAGCTTCTCAGTTTTAGGAGGTCCCATTTATTAATTGTTGTTCTCAGTGTCAGGTGTTCATAGGTATGTGGGTTAATGTCAGGGTCTTCAATTCGATTCTATTGGTCCACATGTCAGTTTTTATGCCAATACCAAGCTGTTTTTATTACTATAGCTCTATAGTAGAGCTTGATGTCAGGATGGTGATGCCTCCAATGGTGGTTTTGCTGTCAGAAGGACAAACTTGGTATGTACCCACTCATAATTGGATAATAGATATAAAGCAAAGGGTAATCAGGCAGCAACCCACAACTCCAGAGAAGCTAACTAACAGGGAAGACCCAAAGAGGGATGCATGGACCACCCTGGAAAGGGGAAATAGATGAGATCTCCAAGAGAAAACTGGGGATGAGGGGTGGGCAATGGAGGGTAGGGGATAGGGGATGAGAACATAAAGGAATGGGATGGCTGAGCTGAAACAGGGAGGGAAGGGAAATACAATGAAAGAGATAGAGAGAGACATTATGGGGATAGAGAGAAACCCAGTGCTAGGAAAGTTGCCAGGAATCCCCAAGGATGACCTCAGCCTGGGCTACTAGCAATAGTGGAGAGAGTGCCTGAACCGAACTGGCCTGCTCCAGAGATCAGACCAGTGAATACCCTAACTGTCATCATAGAACATTTCTCCAATGGCTGATGGAAGCAGATGTAGAGATCCACAGCCAGTCACTAGACAGAGCTCCAGGAGTCCATTCAAAGAGAGAGAAGAGGGATTCTATGAGCAAGTGCATCAGGATCATGATGGGGAAAAATGCAGGGATGAACAAACCAAACTAGAGGGAACTCATGAAAGTTGGATCAATGGCTGGGAAGTGTACATGGGACCGGACTAGGCCCTTTGCATGGTGAGACAGTTGTGTAGCTTGATCTGCTTGGGAGGCCCCCTGGCGGTAGGATCAGAATCCATCTCTGGTGCAGGAGTGGAGCCCATTACCTATGATGGGACACCTCATGGAACCTTGAGGCAGGGGGAAGGGCCTGGACTTGCCTCTACTGAATGTGCCTCCCCATGGGAGGCCTTGCCTTCTTGTGGGTGGGAGTAGAGAGTGGGTTGGAAGAGGGGGCAGGGAAGCAGGAGGAGGGAAGAAGGGGGTCGTTGATTGGTGTGTAAAATGAATGAAAAAATTTTCTTAAAAAATTAAGTAGTTGCCGGGCGGTGGTGGCGCACGTCTTTAATCCCAGCACTCGGGAGGCAGAGGCAGGTGGATCTCTGTGATTTCGAGGCCCGCCTGGGCTACCAAGTGAGTTCCAGGAAAGGCACAAAGCTACACAGAGAAACCCTGTCTCGAATAAACCAAAAAAAAAAAAAATAAGTAGTACACACACAGCAGCAACCTATTATAAAATGGAAGTGGTATATATGAAGTTTCCATGATGCCTATGGTTTCTACTCCTGTTACAATGCTGTCTGCTGCCACATATGCACCTATAGCCTCATAAGGTCTTCCTTATGATCAATTGACTAAGGAAGAGAAGACTAGGGTCAGATTTACTGATGGTTCTTGACATTGTATAGGCACCACTCAGAAGTGGACAGCTGCGGCATTATAACCCCTTTCTGGAACAACCCTGAAAGACATTGACAAAGGGAAATATTCACAGTAGGCAGAAGGTTGTGCAATGTACATGGTCATGCATTTTGTTTGGAAGGAGAATTCAATGGCCAGATGTGTGATTGTTTACTGATTCATGGACTATAGCCAATGGATTTGCTGGATGGTCAGGGACTTGGAAAGAACATGATTGGAAAATTTTTGAGAAAGACATCCAAGGAAGAAGTAGGTATATAGATCTCTCCAAATGGGCAAAGGATGTGAAGATACTTCTGTCCCATATAAATAAATGTTCATCAAAAGTGACTTTGGCTAAGGAGGAGTTCAATAATCAAATAGATAAGATGACCTATTGTGTGGACAGTCTCTTTTCCCAGCCATTCCTGTCATTTCCCAAATGGGCCCATGAACAAAATGACCATGGTGGCCATGGTGGCAGAGATGGAATTTATGCATGGGCTCAACAATATGGACTTCCACTCACTAAGGCTGACCAGGCTACAGCTGCTGCTTAGTGCCAGATATACCAATAGCAGAGACCAACACTGGACCCCAGATATGGCACCATTTCCTTGGGTGACAGGCTAGTGCCCTGGTGGCAGGTTGACTACATTGGACTAATTCATCTGTGGAAAGGACAATGCTTTTTCCTTACTGAAGTAGATATTCTGGTTATAGATTTGCCTTTCTTGAATATAATGCTTCTGCCAAAACTACCATCCAGGGACTTATAAAATTTACAGACTGCCTTATCCACCATCATGATATTCTACACAATATTGCTTCTGAACAAGGGACTTACTTCACAGCCAGACAGGTGTAGTCAGAAGTTTTCTACTGTCCTACCTAGCCCCTGTAGTCCTGCAGCCACTTATAAAATAATCATTTAGAAGCTTATATTAATTATAACTGCTCGGACATTAGCTCAGGCTTATTACTGACTAGCTCATACACTTAAATTAACCCATAATTCTTATCTATGTTTAGCCACATGGCTTGGTACCTTTTCTCAGTTCTTCATCTTGCTTCCTCTGTGTCTGGCTGGCAGCTCCTGACTCAACCCTTCTCTTCCCAGAATTCTCCTCATCTGCTTGCCCTGCCTATACTTCCTGCCTGGCTAATGGCCAATCAACATTTTATTTATTAACCAATCAGAGCAACACATATTCACAGCATATAGAACAACATCCCATAACAGAAAGGTGCAACAGTGGACCAGTTATTATAGGATCCACTGGTCTTACCATGTTCTCCACCATCCTAAGCAGCTGATAGAAAGATGGAATGACCTTTTAAAGACACTGTTAAAGTGGCAATTAGGTGGCAGAAGCCTGAAAATCTGGGGCAGGGTTCTCCAGAAAGCAGTATATGCTTTGAATTAGCATCCAATATATGGTACTTGTGGTGATATTTTAATTGTGCTGAAATGTGATTTTATTTGTATGTTAATAAATAAAGTTTGCCTGGAGATCAGAGGTCACATAGCAAGGTCACATAGTGAGCCATAAGTCCCATGGTGGCAGCACATGCTCTTAATCTGATCACATGGCAGGCAACGTCACTGTGTGGTCAAGAACACAACCAAGCGTGGTGACATGAGCCTTTAATCCCAGTACCAACCATAGAGACCTGGAGGTCTGTATAGACAGGCAGTGATGAGGAAGTCATGTGGTTGAGTTTAGAGCCAATGAGAAAGCAGAACAGAAAGGCAATAAAAACACAGGTTACACAGGAAGAAGCTCTCTCTGGGGAAGCGAAGACGGTGAGGTGGTAAGATAAGGTAGTCATGGCTCTTCACTAGTTCTCTGATCTCTTTGGCTTTTAACTCTGTATTTGACTCTATGTTTCTGTTTTATTAAGGCTGTTTAGAAATTCGACTATGGTACTGTTTCTCCAGTAGTTAGGATACACAGGGCCAGGAATCAAGGTGTGGAAAAGTGAATAGTTTCACTCAGTATCACCTATAGTGACCCACTAGGGACATTTTGGCTTCCTGTTCTCATGATCTTAAGTTTTACTGGCCTAGAATTTTTGGTTCCAGAGGAACAAGTGCTCCTGCAAGGAACCATAATAAATGCCCTTAAACCAACAGGCTGGGAAAGAAATAACAGTGTTAGGAGGAGTGACTGACCCAGATTACCATGGGGAAGTTGGATTGCTTATACACAATGAGGTAAGAAAGATTATATCTGGAGTACAGGCATCCACTAGGGCATCTCTTGGTGCTACTATGTCATGTGATTAAAGCCAATGGGAAACTGCAAGAACCTAATGCCAGTAGGATTACAAAGGGCACAGACACTTCAGGAATTAAGGTATGGATCACCCCTCTAGGAAAAGAGCCAAGAAATGCTGAAGTGCTTGCTGAGGGTGGAGGAAATACAGAATGGGGTAGTAGGGGAAAGTAATTATAAATATCAGTTAAGGCCACTTGACCAGTTCCAGAAAAGAGGATTATTTTGTTATTTGTCATATTGTGTTAATGCATTTATACAGATATTTTTGTTTTTTTTCCCTCAAAGTTTACAATTGTACAAGGGAGAGTTACATCATGTTCAGCATAATTATGACCTGATTAAATATATAATGTGTTTGCAAATGTATGTGGGATAGTTATATCATGTTTAGGCATCATTATGGCATGGTTATTGTCTTCATTTGGAAATTAATCACAACAAAAGGAAATAGGATCATGTGTTGACAAGGGATGGACTTCTGATGGCTATAAGGGGGCAGCATAGGAAAGTTACAGGCAAAAGTATCTTCCTGGTGATAAATCAAGTCTAGACATAAACAGTAGGAGATATTTACCCATTGCATGTGATATTTCCCAACAAAATTGGATTATTTTGCTTTTGTTTTTCTCTTAGTTCTTCACTGCAATTAGACACTTCTCAGTTTGTTTTACAGATAACAAGATAGCAAGAGGGGAGTTAAAAATTATCAGGAAAATGCAATGAAATCAGAGTGAAAATTGAAATTGATTTCTTGTGGTGCACAAAAAGTCAACATTTCTAGACTATTCTGGCATACTCTTTATAATTTTAAAAATATAAACATAGATAACTTGTATTTAATACTGTCAAGTTGGCTGGCATAGGTCATTGCATTTGATTCCTTTATGCCAACCAACAACTTATTGGACTAAAATAGTATTAAAAAAAACATTGGTTGAGGTTTAATTCTTGTACCATAAAAGCTACTCATTTAATTTATACAGTTATAAGGTTTTTTAGTGTATTTATAGGTATAAGCAAAAAGCACCACAGTCCAATTCAGAACAATTCATTCCCCCCAAAGAAATCATATACAATTAACAATCACTTTTCATTATTCCTCTTCCCAGACCTTGGAAACAACTAAGCAGTTTTTTCTTCACTACAAATTTAAGTGCTTTGTATATTTTATAGCAGTGAAGTTCTAGAGTATGTGACCTTTTGTGTCTAGCTTCTTTCATATGTTACCATATTCTACAGGCTCATTAACATGATAGCATAGATCAGTACTTTGTTCTTTTATGATTAATAAATAGTCCACTGTATGGATATACCTCAATTAGTTTATCTGTCTATGTACTGATGGCATCTGGGTTGTTTCCAGTTTCATGGTCATTATGAATATGCTGTCATGTGCACTCCTATATGACTTTTTATTAACTTGTT
Source organism: Peromyscus nudipes (assembly GCA_902168325.1). Taxonomy (NCBI): domain Eukaryota; kingdom Metazoa; phylum Chordata; class Mammalia; order Rodentia; family Cricetidae; genus Peromyscus; species Peromyscus nudipes. The sequence goes on along the minus strand of CABHPH010138027.1, from coordinate 12,475 downwards.
TTTGCATTTGTCTTTGAAACAGATGTGGAGGTAGTACTTAATTACTAAAGGAGGTAGTCTTTAATTACTCCTATTTTGCATGATACAGAACTAAAACAGTAAAAGCAGAATGGGTGGAGGTATGATTATCACAGGAAGATAGTATAGGAGTTCATTTTTATGTTTAGCTACTAGGTTGTACATCTGTCTTTCATCAGGAAAAAAAAGTGCATTCAGCCATATTTTTCCAGTAGAGTAGGTTGGTATTAGAGTTAAACTGATAGAAGTCCAAATTTTGATTGTTTTATGTTACGTTGTGACCTTGATTAGTTTAGTTAATGTCCATCAACTTCTATTTCCTTTCATGAAGGGTGGCAGTGAATTAGACCTGCCTGACAAGCACATGTTGCTCAGTAGATTTTAGGTACTATTGTTACTCTCACCCTCACTTGTATCACTTAAGACACTACTGACAGCCTCATTCCAAGTCACATTTACAGGGAGCTCTGTGATGTACAAATTATCATGGACTCCCAGAAGAAGGTTAGAGTCTTCCAAAATAATTGAAGAGAGTGAGCACCTCCTAAGCATGGAGCCTGACATGTGGAAACAGATGAGTGTGACTCAGAGTCACACTGACCCAGAGACAGAACACCCCACACTATGCTATCTGCAGTCAAATTCTCTACTACTGAGCTATTTTTTGTGTTCAGCTATCTAGAAACATGCATACAGATGGGTTTGGTGTACAAAAGAAGGATCAGTAAGTCTTTTGTATACCCACTGTAAATCCTTTCCTCCCACAAAACCACTGGATTTAGGGATTTGAGACACTGTAAGTTTTCCATATTCTATGAGTGATGATGTGAATAAGTTTGATGATTTGTAAAGTTTCTGGCACAATATTATTTGTATCAAAGCTTGCTTTACCAATGATGTCTGTGGGAAGTTGTTCAAATAACCTCTCTGTGCTTTAATTTCCTCCTGTCTGACCTGGAGGTAGTATCTCCTATCTCATAGGGATATACTGAGGAGTAAAGTAGTTCACATACACAAATAACCAGAACTATCTAATGAAGATTAAGCCCTTTCTATGAACTCATTGTTGCTGATATTCCTGTTTCTGTTCTTCAGCCTTATAGCCAGGATCTGTCCAAGTTACTATTGGCTCAATTAAATGATGCTATGGGTGACTTTTTGTTTCAATTACTGTTACTACACAACAAATGACCTCAAAACTAATTTCTTAAATTTTGTAACCATTTAATTAGGCTCCAAGCTTCTTGGAAATACAAGTAAATGTGATTATGTACTCCTTGTGGTATAGAGTTATGACACTTACTGACATGCATCTGTCCTTTGCTCTTATTATATCTGCTGGCTACATAAGGATGAGTCAGAGATTAGGACTGCCACTAGACCACTTTTACATGGCTACCCTTGTGGTTTAGCTTTCTCACTATGTGGCAGACTTGGGGTAATCACACTCCTTTTACAGCAGAACAAAGGCTTCAGATGGAAATGTTTCTGTGAATAGACAAAAGTTAAGATCTTTACTGACTTAGCCTTACAACATCATTTATATTATAGAGCCAATAAGTAGTAACTTAACTAGTCTAGTTTCAGGATTTGAACTTGAATTTTCTAGGCAGCAGACAAAATGAACCTTTTCTTTTGTTCCAGTAGAAAGCTGAATGTATAAAAAGACTGTATACTGGAATGAAATATGGTTAACTACATGTGACAATTTTCACTAAAATTGTGCATTTGGTAATCTCCCATGGTCACTTAGTACAAATAAGTACAGCTGACACTTTCACTGTATGTGGTATAACTTTCAGAAACGAAAAGTAAAAGAAATGGAATTCTTTTTCCTAAAGACAAGCAAATGTCACAGAGAAAATGGGTTCATTGAAATGCATATATATATATATATGTGTGTGTGTGTGTGTGTGTGTGTGTATTCAAAGACATTATATTATAATTTATGTTTAAGGCTGCTACAAAAATACTGAACTGTGGGGTAAGCCCACTTTATCTTTAGATGGAAAATGCCCTTAATAGTTACAGTGCAATCATTTTTAAAAGGAATCAATGATTTTAATATAACTAATATCAAACAGCTTAATATATAAGAATCATTATACTTGTGAAAGAAATCAAGGCCAAGAACTATTGAATGGCATGGACCACATGGCAACTGTTTTGCTTGACAAAGTTCCAGCATTTCAACATTGCAGACCACACTTCTCCAGCTCCTTTTTACTTTCAATTTTTTTCTTTTTCTTTTTTTTTGAATTTATTTTATTTTATTTTACAATATAATTCAACTTTACATATCAGTCATAAATCCCCCCCATTATCCCTCCTGCCACCCCGCCCCCCTCTCCCCGGCCCACCCCCCATTTCCATCTCCTCCAGGGCAAAGACTCCCCCGAGGATTGAGATCCACCTGGTGGACTCAGCCCAGGCAGGTCTAGTCCCCTCCTCCCCGGCTGAGCCAAGGGTCTCTACTAAGCCCCAGGTTTCAAACAGCCAATTCATGCACTGAGCACAGGACCCGGTCCAACTGCCTGGATGCCTCCTAAACAGATCAAGCCAATCAACTGTCTCACCCATTCAGAGGGCCTGATCCAGTTGGGGGCCCCTCAGCCATTGGTTCACAGTTCATGTGTTTCCATTCGTTTGGCCACTTGTCCCTGTATTCCATCCATCCCTGGTCCCAACAACTCTAGCTCACATAAACCCTCCTCCTTCTCGCCAATTGGACTCCCGGAGCTCCACCCGGGGCCTGACCTTGGATATCTGCATCTAGTTCCCTCAGTCACTGGATGGGGTTTCTAGTACGACAATTAAGGTGTTTGGCCATCCTATCACCAGAGTAGGTCAGATCGGGCTATTTCTCGACTATTGCCAGCAGTCTATTGTGGGGGCATCTTTGTGGATTTCTGTGGGCCTCTCCAGCACTTGGCTCCTTCGTATTCTCATGTGGTCTTCATTTATCATGAACATAATGATTCTCAATATTGTTGTCTTTTCCATTGGGAAATTTTGTATGGGCTTTCATAAAGGATGAAAATGTGTACAATTGTAGCCTCTCTAACAAAATAATTCTTTGGAAAAAATCCCCACCACCATGGAACCAGGAATTCCATTGTGCCCTCCTAATTGCACCAAGAGTTAGGAAAGTTAGAGAGTTACTAGACAGACCGGATCCCAAGGATGAAATGCCTACAATTTAGATCCTTGACCTGAGACCATTAGGGGTAAGAGTTCAGTTAATAAATACAGAGAAATCAGAATGGTATGGCATAATGGGAAAAGAATAAGATATCAGGACCTTCCTTTTGGGGGGCATTATGAGGGGAAGAGGCCCATATAGTAAGACTAAGAAACTGTAATATAGTGTCTGCTCCCCAGAAGACCTGTTCCCAAGGTCAGCAGTTAGATAAGGGTCTCCATTGCCTTGGGAGCTTGAGGAAAGTTTCTTCTTGATAAAGCAGTCATTTTTCTTATCTCTAGCAAGAGGAACTTATGGTACTTCATTACCATATGACTGGTGCCTATTGTCAAGATCAAAGACAGATTCCTCAACCACACCCCAGCTCACATGTCCCCTGTCTTCCATTTAATTTTATGTGCAACTGTGCAGTATAAAAGGTATAATCTTTTCTCAAAGGCTGCTGGCAGCCATCCTGATTTACCTTCAGATTGTGTCCATCTCCCCACCCACACATCCTCTTTGGGACCTGAAACCCCTGCCAAAGCAGGCATCCATCTACTGAAATTCAGATGTGCAGTTTTCTTGGTTGAGCTTAGACAACATTTTCAGATAACTTGAATAAATAACAGATGATGTCATTTGTTTAAGTCTTTCAATGTTTTTGGATAAGAATATGAGCTTTGCCAGATGAGAGTTGAGGATTTAAGATGAGTGTTTTCTTAGGTAAGGGTTCAAAAGAGATTCCCAGTGGATATAGATTCAGGTGATATTTCTTTTCTGTACATGGCACTCTGCAAAACATGTTAACCACATGTTTGCTCAATTAGTTATCCCAACAAATGCTTTGTGGTCAGTATTCTTCATCCCAGTTTTGCAGATGAGGCACACTAAATCTCTGAGCACCTTTTGTACATAAGGTGCTGTTGATTGTGCCCCTGAGTAGACTCAGTTCCATCATTCTTTAAAATCTTGCTCACCATCTGACTTGTTCAGTGTTCTTTGTTCTTCTATTACTTCAAGGTAACTTTGTTTCTCTGAGAGGCTTTTCTTATATTCTAGACATCCTTCAGATTTCAATTTAAATGTTCCTTTTAAAGATCTCTTCCCTGGATTTTCACATGGAGTGAGGACTGCACTTCACCCTTTTACTGTATGCCAATGTTCTACATTCTTTCCAAGTCTGCAGATATCTATTAACAATGTATCTAGGTGACTTTTTGCTTAAAGCCTTGCTGGATTTCTCCATTAGCATTGAAACTTCAAGAATAGGGATTTTTGTTTACATTGTGCATCACCAGGTTCTTATACCTAGACCATTGCCAAGTACATAGAAGGTGCTCAATAAAAAAATTGTTGATACAGAGAACATAAATGACTTGTCCATATCACACAGCTGGCATCTGCAACAGGGAAGATCATTGAACAAACTCATGAATCATTCTGCTCATAATAAGAGAAACAAGCTGATAATTTAAGGATTGTGTTGTCTAAACAGAAGTATAAATGTAAGTAATATTGTTTGAATCTGGTATCCTATGAAAGATAGGCATAAGAAGTTAGAATAGTTTTCTCTCTTAAAAATTGTCCATAGCATATTATTTCAATGATTTGGAGCATGACTTTTTGAAACTAAACTGTTTAGGGTTTAAACTAGTGCTGATGTGTGACCTCATCTTGTGTGACCTCAGGCTGTTTGCTTAACCTCTTTGTACTCCTCACTTTCTTCATCTAGAAGGTGTAGGTAGTAATAATGGTAGGGTTTAATACAAGCAAAATGCTTTAAGCATGGCTTACACATAATGAATGCTGTGTGAATTACATTTAATATTGTCCCTTGAAAGTTCAAGTCTACCTGGAACCCTAGAATAATACTGCTATGGGATGTTCTGTATGTTAAATGTGTTGCTCTGATTGGTTAATAAATAAAACACTGATTGGCCAGTAGCCAGGCAGGAAGTTTAGGTGGGACAAGGAGAGAAGAGAATTCTGGGAAGTGGAAGGGTGAGGCAGAGAGAGACTGCCAGTTGCCGCCATGAGAAGATGTTAAGATACCGGTAAGCCACGAGCCACATGGCAACTTATAGATGAACAGAAATGGGTTAATTTAAGATATAAGAACAGTTAGCAAGTGCCACGGCCATACAGTTTGTAAGCAATATAAGTCTCTGTGTGTTTACTTGGTTGGGTCTGAGCGTCTGCAGGACTGGTGGGTGAGAGAGATTTGTCCTGACTATGGGCCAGGCAGTAAAACTATAGCTACAAAATAATAGCTAATTTGGAAGGATGGTTTGGGCAAAAATAATTAAGTACCTCATAAAATATCCTCAATTTAAGGTGTGTTTTATACTGAATGATTGTATTCTTATCAGAAAGGATAAGGACACAGAGAACACAGAGAGGATGACCATGCATTTAAGTGCAGTGGGGCTCATATGCATACACAAATATAGAAACATAAGAGTGGGACTTGGGAAGAAGAAGGCATTTGTTTGAGGGAGGCGGTATAAGAGAAGTGAATGGAAAGGGACTTTGATAAAACATTATATGTATGTATCAAATTGTGAAACCATTTTTTAATATTTATTTTTTATTAAGAAAATATTTTTATTCATTTTACATAGCAATCAAAGATCCCCCTCTTCCCTCCTCCCACCTCTCCATCCTCACCTCCCAACCAACCCCCCATTCCCTCCAAACAGGTCCAAGCCACTCCCCACCCCCACCCTCCTGCCTCCTGCCAGGTGTCCCATCATAGGTAGTGGGCTCCAAAATGCCTGCTTATGCACCAGAGATGGACTCTGATCCTACTGCCAGGGGGCCTCTTAAGCAGAACAAGCTACACAATTGTCTCGCTATGCAGAAGGCCTAGTCCAATCCCATACAGGATCCATAGCTGTTGATCTAAATTTCATGATGAGTTCCCACTAGTTTGGTTTGGTTGTCTCTGTAGGTTTCCCCATCATGATCTTGATGCCCTTGCTCATACAATCCCTCTTCTCTCTCTTTGACTGGACTCCTGGAGCTCAGCCTGGTGTTTGGCTGTGGATCTCTGCATCTGTTTCCATCAGTTACTGGAGAAAGGCTCTATGATGACAGTTAGGGTACTCACAAATCTTATTACTGGGGTAAGCCAGTTCAGGAACCCTCTCCTGTGGTGTTATTGTGTTCCCCAAAATATTGTGCACCATAATAAACTTATCTGGGGTCAGAGAACAGAACAGTCACTAGATACAGAGGAAAGAAAATGGTGGCACTCACACCTTTAATCCTAGCATTCCAGAGGCAGAAATCCGTCTGGATCTCTGTGAGTTCAAGGCCACATTGGAAACAGCCAGACATGGTGACACACACCTTTAATCCCAGAAAGTGAGCCTTTAATCCCAGGAAGTGAGGGCAGAAAGCAGAAAGGTATATAAGGCATGAAAACCAGGAAATAGGCTGGTTAAGCTTTCAGGCTTTCGAGCAGCAGTTCAGCTGAGATTCATTTGGATGAGGACTCAGAGGCTTCCAGTCTGAAGAAATAGGATCAGCTGAGGAATTGGCGAGGTGAGGTTAGCTGTGGCTTGTTCTGCTTCTCTGATCTTCCAGCATTCACCCCAATAACTGGCCTCAGGTTTGTTTTTATTAATAAGAAGTTTTAAGATTCGTGCTACACTCTCCACTATTTCTAGTAGTCAAAGCTGGGGTCATCCTTGGGGATTCCTGGCAACTTCCCTAGCACCTGGTTTCTTCCTATCCCCATGACGTATCCCTCTATCATGGTATCTCTTTCATTGCTCTCCCACTCTGTCCCTGTTTCAGCTCGACCATCCCATTCCCTTATGTTCTCACCCCCATCCCATACCCTCCATTGCCACCCCTCATGCCCAGTTTACTCATGGAGATCTCATCTATTTCCCCTTCCCAGGGCAATCCATGTGTCCCTCTTTGGGTCCACCTTGTTAGCAAGCTTCTCTAGAGCTGTGGGTTGTAGTCTGCTTATCCTTTGCTTTACATCTAGTATCCACTTATGAGTGAGTACATAACATGTTTGTCTTTGTGAGTCTAGGTTACCTCAGTGAGGATGACATTTTCTAGTTCCATCCATTTGCCTGCTATTTTCATGCTGTCATTGTTTTTTACTGCTGAGTAGTACTACATTGTATAAATGTACCACATTTTCTTAATCCATTCTTCCATTGAGGGGAAACTAGGCTGAATCCAGGTTCTGACTATTATGAATAATGCTGCTATGAACATAGTTGAGCATGTGTCTCTGTGGTGTGATCGAACATTCCTTGGGTATATGACCAAGAGTGGCATAGCTGGATCTTGAGGAAGATTGATTCCAATTTTCTGAGAAACCACCATACTGATTTCCAAAGTGGTTGTATAAGTTTGCCCTGCCAGCACCAGTGGAGGAGTGTTCCCCTTGCTCCACATCCTCTCCAACATAGGTTGTTATTAGTGTTTTTGGTCTTAGCCATTCTGACAGGTGTAAGATAGTATCTCAGAGTCATTTTGATTTACATTTCCCTGATGACTAAGGATGTTGAGAAATTCCTTAAATATCTTTCAGCCATCTGAGATTCTTGTTGAGAATTCTCTGTTTAGCTCTGTAGCCCATTTTTTAATTGGATTGTTCAGTATTTTGATGTCTAGTTTCTTGAGTTCTTCATATATTTTGGAGATCAGCCCTATATCAGATATGGGGTTGGTGAAGATCTTTTCCCATTGTGTAGACTGTTGTTTTGTCTTACTTAGCATGTCCTTTGCCTTACAGAAGCTTCTCAGTTTCAGGAGGTCCCATTTATTAATTATTGCTCTCAGTGTCTGTGCTACTGGTGTTATATTTAGGAAGTAGTCTCCTGTGCCAATGTGTTCAAGACTACTTCCTACTTTCACTTCTATCAGGTTCAGTCTAACGGCTTTTATATTGAGGTCTTTGATCCACATGGACTTGAGTTTTTTGCATGGAAATAGATATGTATCTATTTGCAATCTTCTGCATGTTGAGATTCAGTTATGCTAGCACCATTTGTTGAAGATGCTTTTGTAGCTAGAGTTTTCCTGCCTGACCCACAGTCAGGACAGTCTCTCTCACCCACCAGTCCCACAGCCGCTCAGACCCAACCAAGTAAACACAGAGACTTATATTGCTTACAAACTGTATGGCCGTGGCAAGCTTCTTGCTAACTTTTCTTATATCTTAAATTAATCCATTTCTATAAATCTATACCTTGCCACATTGCTTGTGGCTTACCGGCATCTTCACATGCTGCTTGTCATGGTGGCGGCTGGCAGTGTCTCCTCAGCCTTCCCCTTCCCAGAATTCTCTCCTCCTTTTCCTGCCTATACTTCTTCCTGCCTGACCACTGGCCAATCAGTGTTTTATTCATTGACCAATAAGCAACATGTTTGACATACAGACCATCCCACAGCATGCTTTCTTTTTCCATGGTACAGTTTTGGCTTCCTTGTCAAAAATCAGGTGTTCATAGGTGTGTACGTTAATGTCAGTGTCTTCAATTCAATTCCATTGGTCTACATGTTGGTTTTTATGCCAATATTAAGCTGTTTTCATTGCTATAGTTCTATAGTAGAGCTTGATGTCAGGGATGGTGATGCCTCTAAAGGTGGCTTTATTGTACAGGATTATTTTATCTATCCTAGGTTTTTTGTTTTTCCATATGAATTTGAGTATTATGAAACCACATTTTTAAAAAGCACATGTTATGAAGAGAGAAAAAAATCAGCATTACAAATTTACAAACCAGGGCACAACAATGTTTTCCAGGTAGTAACTAAAGCTGAGGGCCTGAGTAAATGCATTGCATTGAAAATACATGAAGAAGTTAGGGTGAAGAAGAGGGTTAGTCAGAGTGCCCTATGTGGATTGGAGACCAGGTGTTCCATGTCAATTTGCCATCCTTTCTAGGACACATGGTCTGTCTTTACTCTCTACTTTCCTTTTCCTGGCAATCTGGTCCTCCTTCCAGGATTTCCTCACTGGGCCCTTTAAAATCCTTGGCTTGTGATTACATATTTTCCATATGAAAACCTTTTCACATAATGTTCTCTTCCTCTCCTCTTACCCTAAAATGTGGCTTCTGTGCAGATGCCAACTGCCTAAGAGGGAGTGGTGTTTCTGTCTGTTTCCCATTGACACTTGATTCCTGTGCCAGCTGTAAAATAACATGAAAAAGAATGGCTTCAAATAACAAAAACATATTCTTCCATAGGCCTGGTCTCAAAAGTCTCAAGTCAAGATATGGTAAGGCCATGCTTCCTGTGAGGGCTTTAGTGGAGAATGCTTCCTTGCATTTCAAGCTTCTGGTGGCTAAACATTTCCCTTGGTTTGTGGCTACATCTATACCTGTGAGAACATGCAGTCGGTTCTTCTCTGTGTGTCTCTGGTTCTCCCTCTGCTTCTCTCTTATTACAATCACCATTTGGGCATTTGATTCCTTGCTAACAACAGAAAGTAATGTCCTCATGCCCAATTCCTAACTTAATCACATTCACAGACTTTTTTCAAATGTGGTAGTTACTTTGCATCATTGCAACCAAAATACTAGAGAACCACTTAAAGTGAGGAGGCATGTGTTTCATTGTGTAGTTTTAGAGGTGTCAGTCCATTGTAGCAGAGACAGCATGATGGTGGTGCCTGGGCAGGTGATGGGGGTTGGGGGGAGTTCACATCATAATAGACCAGGGAAAAAAGAGAAAGGGAATCACAGTAGTTAGATGGCTTTACCTTTTTCTGAATTTGTTTCATTTAAGCCTCTCAAACCATTGGATTGTGCCACAGTTCATGGCATATTTCCCAAAGTCAAATAAGCTTATCTAGAAATACCATCACAGGTGTACCTGAAGTTGTGCTTTACTAATGTAGATATTTCTAAATCCAATCACACTGAGAATCAAATTAGCTGTCATACCAAATGCATAAATTCAGAAAAATCTTGGATCAGAATGTCTTTTTTTAAAATTATGAGCTGTGTCTCTTCTTTAATTATTGCTTAGGTACTTATCATAATACAATATATTTATGATATAATATATGATATAATATATCATAAACATTTTGAAAAACAGAAGATGTAGCACAACTTTCACATAGGAAGGGCAATTATATTTCAGTTTCAAGAAACTCAGTGTACAAGATGACAAGCAGGAGGAAGATATGGTGGTATTTGCCTGCAATCTCAGTACTTGTGAGCTTGAGGCAGGAGGATAAGGAGTTCAAAGGAAGCCTAGGCTATAGGAGACCATAACTAAGAACAGAATAGAAGAAACAGAAATACAATGAAAAAGACAAATTCTAAGTGGGCAATAACATTGGGAAAGGAAATATCTTAAAGTAATATTCTCAGCTTCTGACATGTATCTTATTTCTGAATTACCGTGTCTCCATATTCACCTGTGGTATTGGGGTTAGGCTCTGCCAACCCCATGCTTAGAGTCTTCCTCCCCGTTGTACTGTTTATGCAGCAGACCATTTATTTCCATTGTTGTACAACTCTCTAACCCTTTGTGTTCACATGAGCACCACACACCAAAAGTTCTTTATGTTCATCATCATTTCCTCCCTGAAACTAGATATTCCCAAATATAATTCTAAATGCATTCCACTTTCTCACATCCTTGCTTACCTCTACCTGCTTAAATGTTTTTTTTTCAGCTTGACCTCTGGTACAATTAGATCCTCTAGGCTTCACATACTTGTCCGGTCAGAGGTGGCCCAGCACTCCCACAATATATTTGCCTATTACCACATGTCCCCTTTATTTTTTTATTTTGTGATTTAAAAGTCCAATGCTGGGAAGTTTTATAAATACTAACATTAGATCCTACCCTTAAGTTATTTCACATTATCTACATGCTGCAGACATTCCTATTGGCTTTTATTCATCCTTAAAATAATTTTTATAAGACATACTGACATTTTCTCACTAACCCCCTCCCATTGCTCTAGAACAGTGATTCTCAACCTGTGGGTTGCAACCCTTTGACAAACTTGTATCTCCAAAAAGATTTACATTACAATTCATAACAGTAGCAAAATTACAGTCATGAAGTAGCAACAAAAATAATTTTATCATTGGGAATCACCACAATATGAGGAACTGTGTTAAAGGGTTGCAACATTAGGAAAGTTGAGAACCACTATTCTAGAAGAAAGTAACATTTTTTCCATTATTGTGAAAAACAACAAGCCTAGATTTTGATATTTGAATCCCAGCAAAATTTCATATGTGTTTAAACACTTTAAATTGGGATATTTAGTGTAACTGCTTTATAAAAGGAAAATTTCAATGGTTAAAAATTTCTGTTTTATTTGAAAGTACCTGTGATTTCATCCATTCAGTCTACCAGGTTATATTTGTAAAGCTTCCAAAGAAAGTTAATGTCTCTTTGCTTTCAAAACTTCGTTTTACTATGAGAAAAATTAGAATGTTGAATTCTGAGAATTCTGTTGTATGTGAGCAACAGAGTCCCACAATCTTATATTTTTGTCTCATCCCTACCTTGGCAGTAGGTATTGAAACAGCACATGGACCACTTCTTTTTCTCCCTGTTCCTTTAGCTAGACCTGAGGACATTCCACCAAATGGATAAAAATAAACAGTATAATCCCTGAAGCAATATGATCAGACTACTGGGATTAAGGTCCAGTTGGTTCTCCTTCCACTAAATTTACACAGACTCTCTACCTGGCAATGCCTTTCTTTCCTCTCATTCTTCCAATAACAGGACTTCAGCATTGTAGGCTGTTGTGAATAGTTCTTTTAGAGCTCCACTTTAGGATCTAGATTCCGGACCTACATTGAGATGAGACTGTACATTCTAACGTTTACTCACAAATGGCTGTGTGTGGTGTACTAAGTTAGATTCCCAAAGCTGATTAAACGCACAGCATCTTTCTTCAAGTAGCATAGACAGGCACGTGGAGAGGCGAGACAGTAGTATCTCTGAACTGATTTAAGGTAGCTCCCAAGATCTGTTCATTGGAGGTTTAGCAATTTTGTGAGCTGGATGTTAAATATTACTATTGTTCAAAATTAAATTTTGTAAGCCTATAATTAAAATTTACAAAACCCAAAGTAATTAATTAATTTCTTTTTTTATAATTTATTTTATTTTATTTTACAATATAATTCAACTTTACATATCACTCATAGATCACCCCGTTACCCCTCCTGCCACCCCGCCCCCCTCTCCCCAGCCCACCCCCCATTTCCATCTCCTCCAGGGCAAAGACTCCCCCGAGGATTGAGATCAACCTGGTGG